>CM019069.1:67847167-68121443 GCA_009667805.1 Leptobrachium leishanense | reverse complement strand
ACGAAAACACGAGGGCTTCGTATTTTCGGAAAAAACCCCCGACCGAGCAGAAAATTAAAAGATACGAAATTCGAGAAAAATCCGCGTAGCGGGACACAATAAAATACACAGTTCTCGTATTACGATAAGCGCGCTGCGGGAACAAAAAAAGGAAAAAAATAGTTCAGAATGTAGCTTTTTCTTTGCCCCCTTGTATGGATTTTGCACAAGGAAAAACAGAGTCCCGCACAGGTTAAGTCCCAGAACTTGAAGTGATATATATTTATATATGTAGGGTACCCGGGTACTTTTCTACTGGCCAGTGAGCTTACTTTAACGATGTCTTCGACTAGTCAGTTGGGGCCTGTGGGTTTTAGAAGGAAACAGCAGTGTACGCTTAAATTTACACACGGCCTTGGGGGCCTCTCACCCATCCAGCACAAGCTTGAGGTTCCGCTGACCCAGGACGTCTCTCCGCTCGATATTGACTGGGGACGCCGACCACCGGATCTGTTGTCTGGCCTTCCGTCTGTCAGCCGCAACTCAATCAGCTTACCGCCTGCTCCCTGCTTCCATCGACCGCGGTACTCCTTACTCGAGGGGTCTTCTCTCCTCAGCACTGCACTCGCAATACAGCTGGTGATGTCTCTCTCCCGCAAGGCTGGGTGGCCCGATTGTGAGGCCCAATCCACTCTGTCTGCGCTCCGGCCTAGCTCTGGATCTCTCCTTCTGTGTGTGTCTCTGTGCATCCGCTCTCTTCAGCTCTCTGGCGCGTTCTGCCTGCTCTTCACGAGGTGCAGGATGTACAGGCTCTCAACAACCCCACCCACTTCCTGTTTCTTCGCAAAGCATGCATGGATATGTAGTTCAAGTGTCCAGGGTCTTAAATCGTGATAGTCTCCATCTTGTGGCCAAAAATGGGTACTGCCACAGTAACTTTAACACATCGCTACACCTATATAACATGCGCTTTGTGAAAATAAGGTGATTTTGGTGTGCACATTTTAATTTAGTTAGTGGATTCCTGTCCAGTGCAGAGAGAAGCAAACGTAACACAGTGTAGATTGTCTGCGAGGCGGAGCGGCGTGAAGTCAAGCCTGCAAAATGTTTGCTTCTCTTTGCTTCGCTGCGCGTCACTACGCGCTCAGTGTATATTAGGCTTAACACATTATCGCTGAGCACTAGCAAAACGAGGGAGTAATTACACAGTCTGCACCCGACACAGGGTCACATTGTGCACTGCTCTCCTACTAGACCACTAAGAAATGTGTTCTCCCCAATGATCTCACACCAGACCACCAGGATCTACTTTAAAACCTCTCACTGACCCACTATGGATTCATAGTGGTCTATTGTCAGACAAAGGACCCCCTTGACGGCTGATATGAGCGATCACGCACTGTGAGCGGTGACGAGCGGACAAAAATGAGCGGATACGAACTGCAGCACCGTAGAGAGAGAGCGCCGCTGTGTGCTGATTGGTCAAAGGATGCAGGCATCAATCGACTGATCATGTACGAGTAACTCGTGAGAGCACCGTCCCACACATGTCACGGAAGTGCCATCGTTGCTCGTGGAAGCTCCGCGAGCAAGAAGAAAAAAGTACACTGTGTGCAGCACATTCCATTATACATAGGAACTGATATAAACTCCCCAAATACCTTATTAATAAAATAAATATAATAATCTTTGCATACGGGGGCAATCGATCATTCTGTAAAAGATACAGTCAGGTCCAGAAATATTGGGACATCGACACAATTCTAACATCTTTGGCTCTATACACCACCACAATGGAGTTGGAATGAAACAAACACAATGTGCTTTAACTGCAGACTGTCAGGTTTAATTTGAGTGTATGTACATCCAACTCAGGTGAACGGTGTAGGATTTACAGCAATTTGCAGATGTGCCTCCCACTTGTTAAGGGACCAAAGGTAATGGGACAATTGGCTTCTCAGCTGTTCCATGGCCAGGTGTGTGATATTCCCTCATTACCCCAATTACAATGTGCAGATAAACGGCCCAGAGTTCATTTCAAGTGTGCTATTTGCATTTGGAATCTGTTGCTGTCAACTCTCAAGATGAGATCGAAAGAGCTGTCACTATCAGTGAAGCAAGCCATCATTAGGCTGAAGAAACAAAACAAACCCATCGGAGAGATAGCAAGAACATTAGGCGTGGCCAAAACAACTGTTTGGAACATTCTCAAAAAGAAGGAACGCATTTGTGAGCCCAGCAACACCAAAAGAACCGGGAGACCACGGAAAACAACTGTGGTGGATGACCGAAGAATTCTTTCCCTGGTGAAGAAAACACCCTTCACAACAGTTGGCCAGATCAAGAACACTCTCCAGGAGGTAGGTGTATGTGTGTCAAAGTCAACAATCAAGAGAAGACTTCACCAGAGTAAATACAGAGGGTTCACCACAAGATGTAAACCATTGGTGAGCCTCAAAAACAGGAAGGCCAGATTAGAGTTTGCCAAACAACACCTAACAAAGCCTTCACAGTTCTGGCACAAGATCCTATGGACAGATGAGACCAAGATCAACTTGTACCAGAGTGATGGGAAGAGAAGAGTATGGAGAAGGAAAGGAACTGCTCATGATCCTAAGCATACCACCTCATCAGTGCAGCATGGTGGTGGTAGTGTCATGGCGTGGGCATGTATGGCTGCCAATGGAACTGGCTCTCTTGTATTTATTGATGATGTGACTGCTGACAAAAGCAGCAGGATGAATTCTGAAGTGTTTCGGGCAATATTATCTGCTCACATTCAGCCAAATGCTGCAGAACTCATTGGACGGCGCTTCACAGTGTAGATGGACAATGACCCAAAGCATACTGCAAAAGCAACCAAAGAGTTTTTGAAGGGACAGAAGTGGAATGGTATGCAATGGCCAAGTCAATCACCTGACCTGAATCCCATTGAGCATGCATTTCGCTTGCTGAAGACAAACCTGAAGGGAAAATGCCCCAAGAACAAGCAGGAACTGAAGACAGTTGCAGTAGAGGCCTGGCAGAGCATCACCAGGGATGAAACCCAGCGTCTGGTGATGTCTATGCGTTCCAGACTTCAGGCTGTGTTTGACTGCAAAGAATTTGCAACCAAGAATTAAGAAGGGAAAGTTTGATTTATGATTATTATTCTGTCCCATTACCTTTGGTCTCTTAGCAAGTGGGAGGCACATTTGCAAACTGCTGTAAGTCCTACACCGTTCACCTGAGTTGGATGTACATACCCTCAAATTAAAGCTGACAGTCTGCAGTTAAAGCACATTGTGTTTGTTTCATTCCAACTCCATTGTGGTGGTGTATAGAGCCAAAGATGTTAGAATTGTGTCGATGTCCCAATATTTCTGGACCTGACTGTATATCATGTAGTATGCGTGATCACAAGTGATCAGGCCCTCTACACCTCCGTTTTTAAATGTCGTTGTTTTTTACTTCATTTTTTGCTTTTTAAAGTTCTTAAGAAAATCTCGGGCTTGTATAATTCATGATAATAATAGCAAGATGTCTTGAGAGTGATTCTCAACATTACAACATCCTAGGTGCGGTTTAATCAAACAACCAATTCTTAATTGAAATATGCTCCCTATAAACACACAATGAGTAAAACAGAACTATAATGGTACTTAAATAATTTACAGAATGACAAAAGATGCCGCTGTGTCTGTAATAAAAAAAAAATAAGAAGAAAATGAAGCAAGACACAAAAGGGAACGAGACGTGTTAAAAAGTACAATTCAGCCACATGGAAAATGGCCTAATGAAGATTATTAAAAGATGCCCGGTTTTTCTATTACATAGCTCATTTATCATACCGATTAAGTATGTAATTAGTTGAATTAAGTCAGCAGATCTGCAGCCTGTTTGCAATCGTATAACTTTCAATTTAAAATTTGTAGCGCAAAGCTCTTTTCCCCGAATAGCTATTTGTTGAAGAATAAAAATGAACAAATTCCCTTAATCTAAAAAAAAAAAGGAAAAAAGAATGAGGCCTTTACCTTTCTGTATTTGTTGGACAAATGGGTCTTAACAATGACCAAGGCTAAATCAATTCATAAGAATGATTTGCACATTGGTGGTCAGCAAATCTATTTTAATGTGGAGTGAAATGGATTTTCCACAATGCCATGTTCTGTAGATTATTTCCTATTTGGTCTGTTTTAGTGGAAATTACTCTTCGGAGAGATGCAAGCCACAAGGCACTCATTCTGTTTTAAGCAGAGTTCGTTTAATAACCCGTTCTTTTTTTGTAGATTAAACCCACCATCCATGGCTCTCTTTATTGACTTAATTTGCATTTTTTATGTCACAATTTTGGTTGGCAATCCTCAACCTTGTTCTAATAAGTAAAGTCAAACCAGGGGGAAAAAAAACGAAAGGAAAATACTCGCCTATTGCTAGACTCTTAAGATCTTCCTCTTAAGTGTCCAAGTTTAAAAAGATCCAACCCTTCAACGAGGCCTTCATCATGTCCCAAAATCCCTCTTACTAATATGAAGTCCATCAATAGCTGATTTGTTGGTCATACCCAGTATGGAAATATAGAATGAGTACGAAGCCCAGTATTACCGCTAAAACATTGACTGCTGGATCATTGTTTATCAGAAACAAGAAAACTCAAATGCATCTAAGACCTCATGCGAAATGTGGAGGCAATGACGTGTGTAGGTTGCTCCCTAGAGAGGCCTTGGCTGATTAGCTTTACAAAGTCTTTCTAACCTATGTTTGAGGTCCACTTCTCTTTCTTCCCTCCATAACTTGTCCATGCTGGTAGCGAGTACGGACCTAGGAATGTACCATAACTCTGGTTGTTGTGAGCTGGCAAATGAGGTCTGTCTGTGGCATTGGGAACTACTTTTTCATAATAGAGAAATAAAATAATGAACTCTCCTAACCATTCCTGTGGGTATTCTAGAAGTGTGGGTCAGTAACAAGCTGATCCTGGGCAAGATTGGTCTGTCCTGTACATTTAATAGGAAAGCCAACCCTAAAAGTGAGGAGGACTATATGTTGCTCCAATTAACCCACCTCCACTCTTGAGAGAAAAGTCTGTCACCCAGAAATCCAATGTCAGGTATGTGGCCTTTGTTTGAAGGCCAGAGAGATGTTGGGTGTGGCATCATTGCCCTTCATCATGCTATCGTGGCGTCGTTACTCTCCATCATCGAAGCACACTTCATTCCTGCCCTCCATTAGAAGGGATAGTTTGGTGTTGGAGACCAGAAGCACAAGCCTTTTCTATGTCTTTTTGTTTTTGAACATGTGGCAGAATAGTTGACAGTCATACAGGCGATGATGAATCCTACAACTTTGTACAGCCAATGGTTTAGCTCAGCTTTTCTTCTGGGCCTGGCTTATGCACCCTTTGGTAGGGTTCAATGGCCAGACAGTTTAATAAATATAGAAAGGTCATTAATTGTCCGAGGTCAGTAATATTTGAACAAAACCTCAAGGTGTGTTACGATTCAGTAAATCTAGATCTCAGCTCACGTCCACACAGCATCGACAGGGAAATACTTGACCTCTTATTATATCTGTTTAGAAGTGTTATTCCATTTCGTTTGATTTGGTGATTCTTGCAGGGCACAATGGGAACTTGATAATATGGACCTGCGAGTAGAGGTGAGCGAGTACGCTGCCAGCTCTAAACACCATGAATATAAAACCTGCCGCGTGTCTCTTACACATTCAAGTCAGACGTCCGCGTTAATAAATATTGGATAAAATAAGAACTTGGTGCAGTTTGGATGCAATTAGAGCAATTTATTTCACTACAGAGCTGACAAGGGTTTGATGCGCTGCAGGAGCAGTTACTGGCTTTGCGTGCTCAAGTCGGCTTTTTCTCTCTTGTTGAAAGCAAGCAGTAAGGGTTAAATATGTATAATGTTATTTTAAAGTAAAAAATATTAAATCTGTATGATGACGTTTTTGGACCTTGTTATTAATTAGCATTTTCACATTTATGAGAAGGTAAGTACAATGTTATTGGACCCTTTGGCTGACGTTGAATTCTGGGAAGTGCAGTCCAACTGCATATGTGTTTAAGGGCAAAGGTGGACCAGTCTGTCAAGTAAAGATTATCTGGCACCTTTCTCAGCTTAATAAAAATTACCAGCAATCTATAGAAACACTCAGAAGATCTTCAAACTGACCCAGTTTTAGGTCTTCTTGACCTTTGGTTTCTCACCCCGGATTTCCCAATCCTTAAAACACCGTAGAATAATCCCCATTTACGATAGCTATATTAGACAAACACACTAGGCTGGCAGAAGCTTTTGTGAGAGAGGACACAGCAGATTTTGTTGCCATGCCCCCTTTGATATTGATAACGGTATGAAAAGCAACTATTCTGTCTCATAGGCTGAACAGGCAGTAGGGCAACTCCCGGTGGTGTGCGATAGTCATCATGGTTTTGAAGGTCGATGGGGGAGACAAAGGGATCTCCCTAGCTGGCCCTTACAAAGTATATTCCACACCAGTTCAGAATATCAGTTTTAACCCCACAGACATTTTACTGCATCTTCTAGTTTTATTATTGACACATACAAAAGATTTGGCAAATTTATTTTTCAGTATTTTGTGTTTTATATCCCCCGTATTATCCCTCCGTGGGGATTCCTGACTAAGTTCATTCAAGGTCACTATGTTGCTGACGCAACTCATAATATATGATTTTTTTTTTTTTGGAAGACCGCACATCCAGATTCATCAGGAACGATCAATGCATCAGCCATTTAATTGACAACACACAGGACCTGTTTGTGATTTATGGTCCGATTATCTGCATCGCTGATCATGCTTGGCCAATCCAATTGGCAGAGCTAGTTTGGGCACAGATGGTGTAATATCCTTGGACAGCTGGCTCCCTCCATGCTGTCATATCACTGGACCATCCAGCAAATATAGTACTCTGGGTCACTCAGGGAACTTCTCACACATTGCTTTGCCATAGCCAACAGGCACAATGAAACGAACCAAAACCACTTACTATGTCACTGAATCTATTCGCTCCCTCACTTTCTCATCCCGTAATGTCATTTCTAAGCTCTTCCTAATTGAACTCAAATTCTGTGGATGCTGCGATCAGTCTTGTGACATATTGCCGTCCTACATACCGTTTTTGACACTGGCTGATCTGAGGTTAGCACGCATTGTCTCATCCTCCGTGTCTGAATTGTCTACATTTAAACCATGATCTACTAGCAAATAGGTCAATCATCTATACAGTAACCACCATAGTTTACCATTGTGGCAACAATGATATACCTTGTTGATTCCCAGAATGGAAACTCAAACTTTGGTGAAGCTTCTCATGCCGCTGATTATTATTATTTGTTATGTTTACCTATTTGCTCAGTTTATATTTTTTTACTGCACAGATATTATACTTTAAGAGTAATTCTTCATATGTCTAAATTAATCTGTCTGTTAAAAAGCTGCAGAGAGGCTTTACCTTCTCCACAACCTAACAGGTTAAGGTCCAGTTCCTTCCCTGAATCTGGCCAGAGGTAGTCATGAAGGTCCGTACCTGCTGTGAACACGGTGTTATTGCAAACAGAAGGAGTGATAGATGCGCATTGCTTCATGTGATTATTACAGATGAATAGTATGGGTCATTGGCTCATTGACATATCTGAGAAATTTATAAATGGGCTGACCCTGACACTCGTCAAGGGACACTCCAAGCACTGGAGCAACAACCTTGCATCTAATATCGCGGCACGCAAGAAAATCATTCTCATCTTTCTAGTTCCTCTTGTAATGACAGATAAGCAAAATGCATGTGCATAAATGGGCATTCCAAGGTGGAACTACTATATATGTATATAATAATATGTAACAGTCACTTGAATGGTAAAAGTAACAGCAATTAGGGATGTGCATGGCTGAAAAATTTGTTTTGTTTAGTTTTGTTTCGTTACTTTTTTAAATAATTTCGTTTTCGGAATTTCCTAACTAATTTTGTTTTGTATTTCGTTTAGTTTCATTTTGGATCGATTTGAAATTTCAAATCGATTCAAATTTCATATATCAATTCAATAGTTGATATCAATTCGAATTTTGGATCTCTAAATAAAACCCCAATTCATCAAATTTTGCTGTTAAAAGAAAAACTAGGGTTAAATTTTAAGCTGTGTAACAGATTTAGTATTTGAGTCAAATTAAACAGTGAAACAATTTTAATTTGTTTCATAAAGTCTTTTGCTGTCTATTACTTGTATTTTAAGTTAAGATCAATTCGATAGTTGATATCAATTTGATAGTTCATTTCAAATCCAATAGTTGATATCAATAATTCCATTATTCAATTATATGGTAATTTGTTTTATACCATTTTGTTTCATTTCGAATTCGTATCGTATCGATTCGTTATTCGGAAGTACTTCCAAACTACGAATTATCAAATTTCGTTCCAAATTTCAAATTTTTCCAAAATGAATGCACTGCTCTACTAAGCATTATAATGATATGTAAGGTTAAAGTAAAAGATAAAACAAGCATGCAAGCATTGAGATATTCAAATTAAGAATTGGAATTTGGGAGTCAGGCAAAAAAAAAAAAGATAGGATTTATGAACTCTGAAAATTAAGTCACAGATAGGTAGATTTCTGGCAGAACCCACAAATTTGTCCGCATAGTCAATAAAAAAGCACACTCCAGTATGTATTTTGCAGTATGTCCCAAAATCTGGAAACCAGCATACCACAAGCCAATGTAGTGCAGGTAGCACATTAATATATGTAAGAAATAAATATTAAAAACTGTCTCGCCCTGTAAAATTCAGGTGGTTTTCTGTAGTTCTGCCTCCTACAACAACCCGTTCTGTCCAGATCAGGAAGTGGTCCAGCCAATCAGGTGCCTCTCTTTCAGGTCTGTGGAGACTGAGTATATTCCTTTAGTCCCTTTGGCTGCAATTCATTTCATTAGCTCTTGTCAAATACAATAAACTAGTATACTGAAAGAATCTACATCCTTCCTATCAGTATGGATTGCATAGCAATGAGTGTGAGCACTTGCATTAAAAATCCTTGACCTACCTGATCTAACAAATTACCTATACGACCTCATCCAATTAACCACCCTTACTGACCGCTGAACCACATATAAAATGGCAATACATAGCACACATGCTTGAAGTGAAGCTGTTCTGCCTACCAGAAATTGGGCTCATTTAATCGAAAATGACTCAGAAAAACACATATTTGAAAAATGTAGTATTTCCCTATTAAAGTTTAGCTGTCACTCACTTCTATGTGGCATGCCACAGTGGGAGTGGTAGGTCTGAGCCGGAGAGACATCTTACAGGACAGCCCTTCACTCACGCTGCACGCCTGATGAGCAAGTACAGAGTCAGTACACCGTCAACAATGAGGACCAAGACGGCCCACGACAAGCAAAGAAACATGGAGGCACCTGACACTGGAACCAGTTAAGTAAGGCTGCAATATCTCTTCAAGGGATCAATCCTCTGAAAGGAATATTACAGCCAAAGTAGATCTGGTCACAACAAGTGCACTTTAAGGTCTGAGCCAAATCACTTTTTATTATAATAATAATCCTGTCGCTAATTTAATCCAATCAGCAAACTGCCACAAGTTGCAGGTTACCTGGAACAGAGGTTTTGTGATCAACCTCCTGCAAATCACTACCAGAATAGGGTCTAATAATAATAATACTAAAAATTGCTACCATCCTTTATATTGCACTATCCTTTTACAATGTAAAGAGGGGAAGTAAGTCTACCAAAAAGACAAGCAAAATCTTAGAGTGCAGAGCCAAGAGTCGCAAAAAAACGAAGCGTGGGAACTCGCCAAGATTTCTGTCCCCAATTAGCAATTATCAGTTATTACTTAACGCAAACACGCTCAAATCTGTTCTAGAGATATATATCGATTTTAGCAAAAATATATGATATCTTTATAACCTTTATCTATATATTGTGACCCAACAGGGAAAGATATGATTAAACTCGCAAATACAAGATTCATAGTGTATGGGACCAAGGGCAACACAGTTTCCTCCGCAAAAATTGTTTTCCCTTTGGACTTGAACCCCGAGGACCCTACTCACAGTCGCTCTTGTTGTGCTTCTATTTTCTACACACTGAGATCAGTTCGGCAGCATATCTAGCCAATGCATGTTCTTAGTCGCTCTTCCAGATTCCAAAAATTCTATTTTCTTTTCTTAATTATCATTATTATTGTTATTTTGGCTGTACAATCTGTCTCTTTAGTTGCTTCCCTTGCATTGAGCAGGCCCTGAGCGACCAACATTTGCTTATTTTTTTATTATTACGTGCCTCATACATTCCTGTAGTTGTATTGCAATCCATTTTGCTCTATCTCCGGGGAAACATTCTCCCTAGTCACTTTTTCTTCTTGGACAACATTTCCTCAAGTTGCAATAGACGTTTCGTCTATATTGCATTTTTGTAACATTGTAAATAGCTGCTCTATAGGAATCCTATTATATAATTTACTTGTATTACGGTAAATAACCTCGTTACCTGAAGCTGCCGGTCGGCAGCCGTCCAAATCGGGATTTCTTTTGAGTCTTTGTTTTATTTTGGGGTTCTCTGGGAGGGAACCGTTAATTAAAATGCCTCCGAAATCTCCTTTCAATTGGCCCTTATGCTCGCTATTGTAAATAAGACGGTTCTGGAGATTGTGCTCCACAGTCTGATAGGTACACACTGACTGCTTAATGGGATTTACATTCACTCAAACCAAATTAGGCTGGTAAAAGACAATTCAACATGCAGTAGCGTAAATGCGGATGACGGAAGAATTAAATGTTTGTGAAAACAGGGGCAGCAGATCTATCAACAGCTAATTAGACAAAGAGTTCCGTGACAGGCCGGGAAGTAAACAAGAGCAAGAAAGGCTGGAATGAAAAAAGCGAGAAGGAGGAGGAGGAGGAGGGAAAAGAAGCCTTTGTGCTCTGATAAAACCAGCGCTAAGCAATGTTCCTTAATTGGCTGAAGAGACCGATTTGCTCTGTGTTGGAGGAGCAGCATTCCTGGCTGCGTTGGCTGCATGGGAAAAGTTGAGAGAAAACATTTCGAGAGTTTATTTCAATTAGTATTTTTTTTTTCTTCTCTTTCCTTTGTTTAAAGGGACACGGTAAGCGCAATCTTAACCCGCTATACTCCGTGCATAGGTTAGGCTGGCGGAAAGAAGGCCTTTGTCCCTGTCTCCCTTAATACAGCGCCTACAACGAGCACGCTACCAAATAAAGGACCCTGATTGGATGAGATATTTCCTGGTCTGGGCAACTGTCACAGAATTATACAACTACTGTGATGATCAGAACGTGCAGCAAATGCAGGGTGGTTTGAGGTTATTTTTCCTAATTTTTTTTAACCGTTTACATTTCAATATGTGGTATTAAATATACAGAATACTATGTTTACAGGAAGAACAGAGTTCTTATTGGTCCCGTACACTATAAGGCATTTATTCAGGTGTTCGTTCCGATGTTTCTTTTCTAAGCAAATATGTATCATATATTTTCCCTGAAACCCAGTATATATAATATAACTCAAATGTGAGTGTGTGGTAGGTTAAGCACGTCTATTCCAAAGTACCCTGTGTTTCCAGAGGGGAGGCGCTATTTCAGAGTGAAATACCAACTCCTAAAAGCTGGTGTTAGACGATTTTGCAAAATGCTAAATCATTTAACACTGTCTAAACCTCCCTCCCCATTAAATCCCATACTCACCTCTCATCCCGCGGTCAAAAGGGCAGGGCGATCCACTGGTTCTTCTGGGAGGGAGCAGAGTGAGACTGGGAAACAAATCGTTCCTAGTCTCACTCTGCGATCACTCTGCGGCTCTGCTCGATCTCGCGAGAGCAAGCTCACGCAGAGCTCATGGCTGAGACACACAAAGCTCCATGGAGTCCTATGGACTCCTGGAGCCGATACTCATGGCAGCGGGGAGCGGTGCCACTGATATCTGGCAGTTTTGTCAACGTTCCTGGGCGAGGTGCTAGGAAAGCGCCTGCCCCAGAATACAACGTTAAAATGGAGGCGGTAAGATCAGGTGCAGATTTCCCTGCTTACCGTCTCCATTTTACCCTCAATTGCGGTTCTTCTCTGGAATAGGTCCCCTTATTTTTTTAGGACTTTACTCTAGACTAAATGTCATGTTGTTATGTTTTTTATGTATTATTACCTCAACATGAAATCAGAACATATCATATCGCACGGCTGCCATGTTTCCACTTTCACACCGAACAATGTCCATTGGAGACCTGTTTTGAGAGTCTCTAATAGATATTTTTGGCTATTGTGCAGATGAATAAACTGAGATGCACAATGATATTTACCATGTTAAATCTCCTAGTAGGGAAGTCTTTTAAATTCAGATTCGTCAGTAGTTACTTCAGGATCTGAAACATTAACCCTTTCACTATAAGCAGCTTTTCCATAAATCCATAAGGCCATTGTCAGTAACCAGTGGTTATATGGAAACCATTGTACAGTAGCCATGCAGTATAAATCTGCAGTAGAATCCCTATAGCACATTCCCATACTGTGTATGAGGTATGATAGGTAGACAGTGCCATCTGCTGGCCATGAAGTGCTATTGTTTCTACTGTGCAACTGAGACTGTTGTGTCTCCAGGAGACAAACTTATCTTCCAGCTGTTGAACCCGTTCTACTGCACATCGGCTGTAATGTCTGATGTGTTGGATTTTAGTAACACAATCTGGGGCCTATATGCAAATTAGTTTATTTTGCATCACCCCAGAATAAGACTAGATCGTCTTAACTCAATCACGGGGCCCTATTGCAGCACTTGCAGATCGAGTTTAGTCTATCAGTCCAGCATTTTAAAATATGCAATTTCCTGATTTACATCAATTATGTATATCCTCTCTTTGAGTTATTTCTATTAAACGAGGAGTCTGCGGACTTCCTGACTTAAATGCACATGCTTACTTTACCTGCTCGATCCCTGTGACTCTATATAGTAAGGTAAGCAAAGCAGATTGTACAACAAATGCTTATGCCGGCTATTGATTACGGAGGTGTAGTGTACGCAGCCGCCCCGCAAACACATCTTCAGAAACTTAC
Organism: Leptobrachium leishanense; assembly: GCA_009667805.1. Taxonomy (NCBI): domain Eukaryota; kingdom Metazoa; phylum Chordata; class Amphibia; order Anura; family Megophryidae; genus Leptobrachium; species Leptobrachium leishanense. Next base: position 68,108,369 of record CM019069.1, on the reverse strand, counting down.
TACATTGTATAACTCATTCTGCCGCTTTGCATTACAATGTAACTACATGACCCACCATTGTGACATGTTAAAAGAACTAAACTGGCCATCGCTGGAATCTAGACGCACCCTTCACCTTTCCAGCCTGGTGTTTAAGAGCTTTTCTGGGAAGCTGCCACCCTACCTGAAAAGACTGCTTCCCCCAGCAGCTCCCTCATCCTATAACCTCCGATCCAGGACCAGCACCTTACTTGCAATACCACAATACAAAAAGACAGTGGCTCGATCCTCATTTTCCTACAGAGCACCACAATTATGGAATAACCTCCCAGACACCATCAAATCTTCCCCCAGTCTTATGTCACTCAAGAGCTCCTTACTAACATTCCTCAATACAGAATGCACCTGTAAACATGTAACATAATGACTATTTCCTCCATATTTATTTTCTGTTAATCTGTATATTTGTGTTGTTTTTTTAATATCTTGCATTGTATTACTTTGTATTTCTGTAACTGTAACACTTCAATGTTCTTGAACCCAGGACATACTTGAAAACGAGAGAAATCTCAATGTATCCTTCCTGGTAAAATCCTTTATAAATAAATAAATATAGAACTCACGGACAGTATATGAGAAGTTTCTCCTTTTTTTTTAAGAGAAATCTGCTGCTATTTTTAGGAAGGCCTCTTTCCAGATTTATCTGTTAGGAGTAAAAAATAATAATAATAACAATTATTTAAACAATTAATTAAACAATTAATAATATTAATATTATTTAGTAATAATGCTTTATTTGTGGAAATAATGTATATGTATGTTAGCGGACATTCTACCACCATAAATCCTGACTGATCATAAATGGTTCTTTAAGGGAAGTTACATAGATAAAACAAGAACAGAAGAAGAGAATCAGACGGTAAATGTTTTACCCTGGCTGTCTGAAACACCTCTAAATAAAGTTTATTAGATGCCTGGATCCATCTTTCTTTAGAAGTCACAGGGCAATTCCTTATTTCAACTCTACAAGAAGTAGTCTGATCTATTCACAAAAGATGTGTTTTTTTTTTCAAACCTATCCTTCCTTTTTTTGTGTGAGCACACTCCAAAATTACTCCTAATGTTGATATGTACATGAAAAATAGGCAGACCTTATTATTCACAAGGCACGCATTTCGCTGTTCAGCACAAGAGAATATTTTAGCTCAATTATTTCATGGAATCATTCATCAAAGGATTGGATGACAGAAATGCAAATATTTAAGTGTTTCCTTGCAAATCTGCTCACCTGGTTTGTTTTTTTCCTGGCAAGATGACGTTTGGGGGGGCAGAGAGTATGCCGTGCCGAGCTGTAAAAGTAATATTATTGAACAAAATATATAAACAGGAGACATGGCTTAGGGATAATACTGTATGGGCACTATGCCCCCTCCAAATAATTAAAAACAAAATAAAATCAAGGATTGGAAAGAAAAATATATTCACAAATTGGGTTATTCTAAAAGAATTGAAAAGTCACCATACGATCGGTGACTTTTCGTTCCCCGCACTTCAGGGCGATTCGGCGATCCTATTTCGGCGACGCTGCGGTGTATTCAGCAAGCACCGCAGGGCCTTCGTAGTGCAGGGAAAACCCGCCGAACACTCGCCGCAAACCCGCTGAACACTCACCGAAATCCGCAGAAAACAGCTGGATTAACCACCCCGAACACGCCGGAGAAACCCGACTAGCCACCGATCACAGAGTAGAGCAGCCGCCGGAAAAAGCCATGCAGATGAATGAGGTGAAAAAAAAAAACGTACGCTTGAAAGTTTGAAATTTGAAACGCTGTTTGCAAAAAAACTACTGAACGAAAATGGCTCCAATGAATGATAATAAAAAGGGCTGTTACAGTTAAAAGAAAAGACGATTTAAAAAATAACAAAAATGGGAAAAATGTTTTGCTAAAAAAATCTGAAAAAGTGCCTAACAGATCCTAAAAAAATCTATAAATAGAGAGAATCTTTACTGCAGAATATAATATTAAACGGTTTATTAGATATTGAATTAAAACGGGAATATTTTTAACATTGAAGCCTATGGGATTCGCCTGAATAAATCTGTCGAATGAAACCACCGAACAGCAGGGCAATTCGGCAACCTTTCACTGCTATTAGCTGTTCGCTGAATAGACGAAGCATTGCTTCTCTATGGGGATTCACTGCCTTCGAACTCACCGCCCTCGAACAGGCACCGAACAGGCACCGTATGTGCAGGCATTTTGCCAACATTTGACAAACTGCCTGCTCTCAGAATAGCCGAATGGCCAGGAAAGGTAACCGTACGCTGAATTTCACTGTTCAGTTACCTTTAGGCCACAATTCGGATCTCTTTGAATAACCCCGATAGTGTATATCCAGTGGTGTGATATATAAGTACATAGCCCTCATGTTAGTATTTTAGTAATCTCGACCTGTTCTCTCATTTTCTTGTCATTGACAACAAAAAGCTCTGTTGTAGTGGTGGTTACATACTTACTTAATAATATAAGGGTCTATTCACTAAGCACCAAACTTGCCACCTATTTGCACCGAGCGGGGAATGTTACAGTTTGGTGCAATTTCTGGGCAGTTCGTATATTCACTAAGGCTGGGGCCAGACGAGCGTCTTTAAGAGCGGAAGGAACGTCCATGAGAGTGGACATTCCTTCCACTCTGACGCCTGTCTGGCCACCTCGCTGAGCGTAGTTAGTGCGCTCAGCGCTGTCCTATCGCTTCGACGGGGAGGCTTGCAGAACGTCCACAGCCCGCTGTAGTGCACGCAATTCGTGCGTGCTCTACAGAGAGTGGCCGGGCCTGTCGAAGCGTCACAGTGCTGCGACGGACACCGGGAGGCACGTTAGTATGGCGCACATAGTGCGCTCGTCTGACCCTGGCCTAAGCTGTCAATTTGCCAAATACGGGTGAACTGACAGCGAAATACGGTGCAGTTTTTCACAGTTCGCCAGCAACAAAATTGTCCCATGCAGAAGTAATGGTCCGTTTATTCACAGAACACCGAACTAACCCAAATTGTCGGCGAAATTACCTGATTTTCGGTGTTTCAGTTCAACACGTTTAAACAGGTGAATTCCATTGGATTAAATGTAAAAACGTAATATCTGTTTTAACTTTTTTAAAAGACTGTTTTTTTTCTTAATTTTCAGCAAAATTTATATTTTTTAGAATACCTTTTTGTACTTTCTTGTTTCCCGATTTTTTAAAAAGCTTTTTTTTTTAGTTCTTTAACAGACCTTTTTATTGTTTTTAAAGGACCATTTTTATTATTTAGACACATTTTAATACATTTTTATTGGTTTACACACCTGTTAGGAGAATAGGAGATTTGTTGTTGTGTTTTCTTGCAGTTTGGTGGAATTCGCCAAGGCCACTCCGACGATTTTTAGGCACTTTTTGGTGCTCTTCTTCATTTTTCGTATTTATCGTGAGGCTTCAGCGACTTCATTTTCGGTGCACTACAGTGACCATACACTAAATAGTGAATTCACTGAAAAATGGATTTTGCATTTCTCTGGTCATTCTCCTCAGTTTCACCTTTCTTGGAATAGACCTGTATGTTTACATAAGCATATCGCGCGAACAATCACTTATTCGTTGTTAGTTTCTAGATATTTGTGTGGGTCACAGTCCTGCGCTGTTTTTGTGGTGCCTATCCATTGTGTTTAATTAAATCACTATTTCTGCAGGGGGAACAGCGTTCCTTTCGGTCATACATTCTATGAAACGTTTATTCGGTTGTTTAATCACATGTTTCCTTGTTAAAACTCACAGTAAATATTTGATTTATCATGTATTTTTCATTAAACCAAAGCTGATACATATAAATATATATGTATATCAAATTTGAGTGTGTGGTGGGTTACGTGCAAGATGAAATACATTAGTTGAGGGAAAATAATCCTAGTGAGTTCCGACACTTATTTCTTAGAACTTGACCCCTAAAGTACCGGCTGGGTGGAGTAGAGGTAACATCACTGCTCTGCATGGAGAGAGCCTGTGGAGACATGGGTTCAATCACAGCAAGAACACCTCTCCAGTAAGTGTCCTTGGGCAAGACGCCCAACGGTACATACTCACCACCCAGGACATACTTGAAAACGAGAGAAATCTCAATGTATCCTTCCTGGTAAAATCCTTTCTCAAAAAAGAAAAACTGAAGAATACTGTTTCCACAATTTGATTCCTTCCAGGTAATTATATATATATATATATATAGATAGATAACCCAACTCCCTGTGTTTATGGAAAGAGTTTTAACATGATCTAACACATTTTTATAACCAAACGTAAACACATTTAAATACTTAAAATAAATAATTAAGTCATTTAACAAAATATAAATGGTAATCCTTCAGGGGCATCACTAAATAATCCAGGCAAGTACTAAAAATGTCAGCCGGGGTTAGTAGTTGTAAAGTACACGTTATAGAGTAGGCTTGTGCACCGATTTTTTTTTTCCGTTCGATTCGATTAGATTTTTCGGATTTTTAAACTTTTCGATTCGGCTCGTTTCGACCGATTTCTGTTTCGATTCGGTTCGGCTCGACTCGTTTTTCGTGTACATTTTTTTCGGAATTTCGACCATTTTTCGTATTTTCGTGTCACTTAGCTCGTTTTTGTATCGACTTTTCGTATTTTCAGAAATTTTCGTTTTTCTGAATTGTAAATGGTTTCGGAATATCGACCATTTTTCGTATTTTCATGTCACTTAGCTCGTTTTTGTATCGACTTTTCGTATTTTCGAAAAGTTTTGTTTTTTCGGAACGTCTGTTCTCCTCGTTTCAAAGCAATAAATTTCAATTTGACACATTTCAAGTACATTCGAAAATCGGCTCGGAAAACTTTTCGGATCTGCCATTTTCGGATCTAAAAATTTTCAGAAAATCGGCCGCATCCGAAAACACGAATCGGGAAATTTCGTGAAAATTCCGAAATTCCGAAACCCGAAACGCACATCCCTATTATAGAGGCATTAGATGCTTTGTGCTTTCTATCCAACTTTTTTTATTCGGATATCAGCACCTTATACCCCAAGGTGCCAACAGTCACCAGCTAATATCTCAGCTTGCTATCTCGAAAAAGCAGTTTGAGCATCATGGGTAATGTAGTCCTGGAAACATTTTACAGAGGATGTAGTGGATGTCCATTAACAATACTGGCTCTCATACCATTGGTTGGATTGCACGTGGGATCAGCTTGCACCCTGATTTCTCCAGGGCCCCAGGGGGACCTTTTAACTGCATAATTCATTACTGGGCATCTGCTCTAATCCTACGTTAGGTTATTAAATATTTAAAGGGATTTTAATGCCCTGTAGACAAGGGTTATAGTAAACATAGCAAAATGCAAGGTTTATTAGATATAAAAGTTTTATTAACCTGTAATCCCTTCGTGTTGAATTAATTGTGCTTCTGGAAGAGCAATATTCTTAGTGTCTGTTAAGGGCGACTTAATATTCCAGTGTCTCCAGAGTCTGTCACTTGTAAATGGCAGTATTTTACTATATTTCTTTTTGTACAGCTATACCAGGCTGCGGTATAAACCTCCAGGTAAATCGCATCCAAATCTTTTTATGACAGTTGTGAATTGGATTCAGCTGGGACTGAACCAGCATTAATTTCTGTGTTAGTTCGTTTATCCGTGCAGACTTTGATATATTTAACTCCTTCACCACCAAGCGGTTTTTGTTGACATTTTTTTTTATCATCATTTATTATTTGATTTAATTTATCAGTAATTTATTTATTTGAATCATGAGATGTGAAGTTAACAATTAAATATAGGGTAAAATAGACGTTTCGCACAAAAATTGTCATTCTAAGAAAGTGAAAATAATTTAAAAAATAATTTGCCCCTTTCAAATTTTTTATGTATTCGTTTATCCTTTACAGAAATACTGTTGTAATGTAATATTCTGAGCTCTAGATGGTGTCCTTTATCTTACACATTTTCGATCGGGGTCTGCATCATTATCATACAGGCAGAAAAGACCTTTGTGTTAGATACAGTAAGAGTGATAAAGATAAAAAATAATAATGTTCGCATCTCCTGTTTATGGGGATTTGTAGTGATAATAATGAGATTATTAGCAATGCAACCTCCAATAGAATATAAAAATAATATCTGTATTTGGCATATTGCCTGTATATGGAAAATACAGAAACACCTTGTATAACCCCCTGAATAGTATCCCTGTACAACGGTGTGACCCCAGAACTCTCTCTATTTGTTCTGTCCTCTCCCTGACATCTGTAATGCAGCAGTAATCGATTCGACTTTTTGTTACAATTATGGCTGGGGATTCTATTTGCAGACAGTTATTAGTCTCTCCAGGGTGCTTGGAGAGACCTATAACAATGGATTTTGTTTTTCCACAGGGGACACACTAATCCTGTTTTAAAAAGGTGCGAAAATTGTCTTTTGACATGCTAATGAGTGCTTTTCAATACATTACAATACATACAATCATTAATTGTATATACATTAATATAATTAATTAACTATATCATACTACTTTATATTACCTATATACATTAATATAATTACATTACAATTGAGTTCAAGATTTTGGGTGTGAAGGGGTCTTGGGGGGAACCTGCGAATCTCCAAATGCGCTCGCGGCTTCCCCCCACGATTGAGTATACTTGACCTCATTTGATTCTAGAGCAATAGAAGGAAATTTTATTTATTACAAGCCTATATTTGTCTGTAAATGGTGTCCAGAACACTCTCCTAAAATGTCTGCATTTTGGACTTGATAGTTGATGTGTTAATATTATTTGTAAAGCTTGCAGGTCTCTTTTTCTTTACAGAACCACAGAGCTCAAACTGTATTGTGAATGTAGTAGCACTTTTTGGCCAGCAGAAGGAGCTCATTCTAGAGCTCACCTGCAAACAGATTTTCTATACAGTAAACAAATTCCCTTTTTAGTCTTTCAGAATTGAACCCAATCGAGTATACATGATATAAGGGCACAACAGGTGCTTTGAAGATCAAATATAATCAAGGGATTTAGGACGCAGGACAATGCTAGTCTCACATCTAAGGCAATGAATAAAATATATGAAAAAGGGCAGGACTTTGAGTTACATAATTTCATCATTTGATTATGTCATTTTCTCAATAGAAATAGGACTGCCCTGTGGAGGATCTCTGTGTAATTCCATATTTAGATAAAATAGCTCCCAGAAGTTCCCAAAAGGCTTATTTTTCTTGTAAGGATGTGACATACGATTACATGGCATAAAGGGAAATTAAGAAGAATTAGGGATAAAACAGGTAGGCTTCAAATATGTGCTTGTCGTGGGAAGGGCGCATTTTCCCTGAAAAACGCAGGATCAAAAACACAGTAAAAACAAATAAATAAATAAATAGTCATAAAGAAAAGGCTTTACTCCTAACAAACTAAAGCTTCAGACTATAAGCCAGGTCATATCCCAGTAACTACCAGGTTCACTCTGCCGAATCCGTTTTTTACGGAGTAACAAGCACAGAGATGGGGTTAGCGTAACCTGGCTTCTAACGGGTCCCGGGAAATTAAGCTCCAATATTCGTTTGGGCTGGAAACACAAATCCACGTCGCTTGTTACAGTTTCCTTTCAGTCTTGTTAAAGGTGGAATTTAGCAAATGGGGGCTTTAATGTCAAAGCCATCACAAAATAATGTCAGGGGGAGATCAACGGGTGCTATGCTTAGCGGGAAGTTCTTTACATGGCTGCTCTTTCTCGTGGATTTTTTTTCACAAATGAGAGAAGATATCAAGGAATATTAAGAAGGGAAACAGGAATCCATCCGGAACAGAGGCCCGCGTGTTTCCTGTAGTGTTGAAATGGAGCCAAACAGCACACCTTTAAATCCGGCATCTCCTGCTGAAATCCAAATTTACTACAGCCTTTCTGAGAATCGATAGGTCAGAGCTGATGTAGACTTCACACTCTTCAATGGCACTGGAAAGATTGCGGGCCCTATTCCGTAGTTGTCGATAAGAAAGCTATAGGAGGCATTACGCATAACGTCTCCCTTATTTCTGGGATTTGTTCCACTCTTCTTGCAAACTGGGCTTGCGGCTCAAGTGTTGCAATTCCCTGCGTGAGGTTACTGTAAATTAACGCCTCCTATACTTGGTATCAGAGATGATAATTTACACCTCTGGATGGAAGTGTAAACTATTCCAAGGTAGCTTGCACTTCTACCCAGGAGACGGTATTTCACTGAGACTTACTCTCAGTGTATCTAAGCTATCTAAGCTGTTAAATGATTTTGCGTTTGCATTAATACGCTGTCCTAGCCCCCAAAAAGACCCATACTCCCCTCTCATCCAGTGGAGGAGAAGAAAGCGCAATCAGCCACTTCAATTCAACGCTTCAATTGCAAGCGAAGTGTGACTGGAAATAAATAGTTCCCTCCAAGATTCCTCTGTGCCGCGGTGAGATCTCGCGAGAGCGAACTTGCGCAGAGTTCCCGGCTGAGATGTGCAGGACTCCATGGAGTCCAATGGATTTTAAGAGCCGATACTCACAGCAGTGTACATTTCCGCTGCCAGTATCAGTTTGCCCTGCTCCACCTTCCAGGCCTAGGCGCTAGCAAAACACCTACCTTGGAATAGCAGAAGCAGATTTTCTTCATCTCTGTTTTAGCAACAACTATGCAATAGAGCCCTACAACATCTAAGGTTAACTTTACACCGTGATTGGAATAGGGCCTGAAATGTCTCATTCACTCTTTCAATTAACATTTCTGTACAGGAATTAGCCTTATTGTACTAGCTGCACACTTTAATCCACAGAGTACACTAATTTTTTTGGACACCAGAGAGCAATTCCTATTTAACCCCTTCACATAGGGTGATGTGCCCTGACAGTCATAAAAACATGTCTCTAGATGAGGTGTGACTGTCGTGGCATGTTATGAATTAAAGAGGACATACTTACCTAGGGATGGCGGAATTGCTCCAGGATGGCTGTTGCTATTTGATCTGGTCAACGGGGGCCGATCACAATTTTCGCAGCTTTGTAGCCAGTGTGATTGGCTCTCATACTGATTACATGGCATTCCAACCATGGTGAAGGATACTCTCATTCTCAGGAAAAAGAACAGCCCTCGTCACAGCGTAGTTAAAGCAGATTCCAGGTTGTAGTGAGATTGTAATACTGAACAGGGTGTAATCGGGCAATTTGGTATGACTGGCTCAATGCTCCACATTGTAATGGAAGGCAATTATAGCATATACAGCATTTAAGTCTAGACCTGCTCTTTTTTTGAATAACTAATATGGCTAATTTAATCTTTTTTGTGTAAGCGATACAAATGACAGTGAATATTCGAGTACTATAACGGGGCAGATTGAGGTTGCATTGTGGGTGCATTGATTGAAGCATTAATTCATACTGTTTTTGTTTTGTATGCACCTACGTGCAGGGGAATCCCTGTTTGCAGTATACGCTACACAGCCTTATAATGATAAATACTGTGCATATAGTGCAGTACACGTGGCGTCAGTATCCTATGCAAACATCATAACTGAGATAATGTCTCTAATGATGATGCCCTCTCCCCTTTACGTCTTCCCTCTGACCCGCCTACTCCCGACTCACGTGATAAATAATGCTTGTCTTATGAAGGTCAGTCGGGAAGGGCCTTTTTTACATATCTCATAAATTTCACCCAGGTGCCAGTGATGTGAGATTAATGTAATGGCAGAGCAGTAAGCACTCAGCCTTGTCTTAATTATGCTTAGGTTGCCGGTTCATCGTTCCCCTTCATCTGTCTCCTGCTTTAGGGAACACTAAACACTATGTCATTAGATTGTCTGTTCCACAACATTGGCCTTTTTGCATCTACAAAGTCATCAGATACAGTATTGAAGAAAGCATTTTTTTTCTTCCCAAGGAAATGAGATTGCACGCAGGAGGCGGGGACATGAAAAAATGTGTGTACGCAGGTCAAGATGCGGTTACTGATATTTCTCAAATTCCTCCGTTTGCATTTGTACAGTAATTTAAATGTATATGTAGATAGATAGATAAACACAGATATAACCATGCTAGATCGACAGATATATCGAGGAACAGATAAACATAGATATATACATTATAGACAAATGATAGCTAGATAGAAATAGATATATGCAAGATGGGTAGGTTGATAGATATATAGATCATACATGATTAAATAGATAAATGACTATATAGCGATATGTATATGTTATATATAGATAAAGATAGATACATACAAGCTACATTATGTATATAGACATAGATATGTAGTTGGTTTATAGATGGCTATATAGAGATATACATAATAGAGACGATATACAGTATACAAGATGGTTGGATATATACATGATAGATAAATGTATAGATAGATTGCTAGATAGAGATATACACGATAGAGATAGATATATACAAGATGGATGATAGATATGTATAAGATAGATAAATGTATAGATGGCTGGATAGAGATATACATGATAGAGACATATATATATATATACAAGATGGATGATAGATAAATGTATAGATAGATGGCTAGATTGAGATATACACACTAGAGACAAATATGTAGAAGATGGATGGATAGATATATACAGTATACACATGATAGATAAATGTATAGATAGATGGCTAGATAGAGATATACATGATAGAGAGAGAGAGAGATATATATATGGAAGGATATATATTTACATGATAAATGTATAGATGGCTAGATAGAGTTATATACAAGATAGATAGGTGTTATGTTATACAGCATCCCCTACACTCAAAACATAATGTGGTTTAAAATAAGTAGGTACCGGATTTCTGCACATATTTTTGTTGGCGTGGTCCTATCCATTTTCCCTGACAGTTTGAAGAAGATGCATCCATGGATACATATATATATCAACACAGATATAGCAAAATAAAAAGAAAAGGTTGATAGTGCTCACCAGACCCAGTTTTCTCAAGAGAAGTAGAAGTAGTGGTTCCACATTCCAGTTTAGTGAGCCAAAAGTTTTATATAGGTCAACAATGTTTACAACCAATTTGCAACTCGAACATGACTATGCAGAGTGGATGAATTATTACCCAACTTAAACTTTTTACCTTATAAATTAGAGGAGTCATGGACCTATTTTTACATTACCTCAGATGTGGCCCACAAGCCATGCATGCCAATGACTCAGGGGGTGACTGGACTCAAGATACCTGCCAACTTTATCCTAGATGTAATTTTCATCATACAAAATGCTTCTAGGTAAAAACGTTTTTGTTGGTCTCGTTTAACTCAACAGAACTCGACTTTGGCCTACTCCAGACATCCTTGAGGAGAGTAGGGATGAGCTGTTCGGTTCGATCAGTTCGGAGTTCGACTCGAACATTGCCAGTTCGAAAGTTCTCGAACTTCGAACTTTTTGGCATGTTCGGTTCGATTTCGAAAAAAAATAAATTTGAAAAAAGTATAAAAAATACTAAAAAATCGAGAAATAAAGAGACTCTTTACTGCAGAATATTATAAGCAATGGTTTATTAGATATTGAATTAAAAAACTACCTAATGTCTAGGTGCAAAGATTCTCACCTCTAAATGACCTGTGCTCTCAAACGGCATAAACAACAGGTGTTTAATTAGTGTTTGGAAATAACATGTGCTTCTAATAATTAGTCTGGTCTCATGAATTTGATACATATTTGATACATTGCCTGCAGACTGGGTGTGGCCTGCACATGTATGAACAAACACTGTGCTTGTTCTGAATTCTAAGAAGTGTTAATTTCTACTATATGATCCTCTGATATACTGTTTAACCCCTTAAGGACCAGTGCTCTGTAAAGCCAATCATTAATGATGTAGATGTTACGTCATTTGTCATCAAGGGCTTAATAAAATCTTTATCACACTCCTTAGATTTAAACGTAATATTCCAGTATTTGTATGTCATGTACCTCTCCTGAAGGGCCTATGTGAGCATACAATTATTATTGTGTTAGAAATGTCTATCATAAAGCGTACAAGCTGAGTCCCTAGAGTCTCTGACTATCCATTGTCAAATATACCTTGCTTTAATATATATAATACATTCCCTCATCTAACAGGATAGTAGCCAGTCTCTGTGCATTTTAATCCATTAAGGGTGGCTAGGTGTTGTGTGTGGGTCTCTGATGGCGATGTTTCTATACATCCTACAAATCTGCCACTTCACAGGCAGGTTATGGGGACCTCCTAGGCACGATATTTGAATTTTTCGTTTTTATTTTTAACCCTTATTTTATGGAAAACTCACTGTTCCTTTAAAAACGTCTTTTTTTAACGTTTTGTCCTTGTTTCCTGTCCCCCAGGGCACAACCCGGACCCCCATACACCTTTTATGGCAAATATCTTGCATATATGCCCTCTTGGAGGGCACTCTAAAAATCGAACTTTTGAGTCCCATTGACTTGCATTGAGTTCGGTTCGAGTTCGAACTCGAACTTTAGAAATTGTTCGAGTTCGAATGCGAACCGAACACGGGGGTGTTCGGCTCATCCCTAGAGGAGAGGGCACTTTGGTTATTAATAGGGCTTTCCAGTATCTCCCTCTAGCTGCCGCTCATAGCACTATTCTCCTGACACAATTATCTTGTTCAAGACTTGGCAACCACACAAATACATTTAAGAGTAAAAGTCAAGGGTTTCTCCCCAGGGATAATGTTCACAATTATAGAAAATTTTGCAGGATGAGAATAAAGCCAGAAATCCTGCTCCATCAAGGTATTTTCTTTGGGGATACAATACATTGGTGAGTTCATACATATATACACTGCCTATCCAACATAAAACTTACATCCTCTAATATTCCATTAGACTTCCATTTGCCTTGATTACGGCACACATTCAGCATAGCTTTGTTTCAATAAACTCATGTAATGTCACAACATTTATTTCCATTCAGAGTTGCATTAATTTGTCGCCAAGATCTTGTATTGATGATTGGAGTCAGAGTTTTGCGTAAAGTCTTCTCCAGCACATCCCAAAGTTTCTCAATAGGGTTAAGGCCTGGGCTCTGAGGTGGCCAATCCATGTGTGAAATGATGTCTCATTCTCCCTGATCCACTCTGGCATAATTTGAGCCCGATGAACCTGGCATTGCCATCTTGGAATATGCCCGCTGTGCCATCAGGGAAGAAAAACTCCATGGATGGAAAAATCTGCTCATTCTGAGCCGCTTTCAATACCTCAGCCGCTGCAAGTGCTAAGTTAACAACTTGCCATTGAACGCCGTTCAACCGCTCAGCGCTCAGCAGTGCTAACCTAGCACTTGCAGCGACCCGAGGAGATGCTGCGAGTAGCTGAGTGTGACGTATTAAAGATGGCCACCGCCATGAAGCAAGTAACAATGCCGTACAGCAAGATGGCCGCCGTCACGAAGCAAGTAATAATTCTGTACAGCAATGTTAATTTTGAGGTTTTTGTTCACCAAAGCACAAAATATTTATTTATTATTTCCCCCTGCACACAGACATATATTACAGTTCAATTTATATTTTGTTTCAGAAGTAAACATAACGGTTATTCAATAAAAACTATAATTTGTGGTGTGTGCATACAAAACGGATTGTGCTGACTACTTTTATTTATCATATTTTGTCCGAGTGATCCGAAAAACAATCTGAATTTTTCATTAAAAAATCGTCGGCCATTTTGGATTCAAAATTCGCATCAAAGCGTTCAATGACACTGCTGCAGCAAACTGAATTGCTGCGCTGCAGCAATTCAGCAGCTGCTGAGATATTGAACGGGCCTCAGTATATTCAGGCAGTCACATGACCTATTTTTTGCCAGCTGAAACATATTAATCACTGCAGTAATTATCCAATGGAAAGCTGCTACCTTTCTGATTAGTTAACAGAGCACTCTACTGTAAACTCATCTTGGACACTTCAAAAAGATAAAGCGGTCAGGATAAGAACGCGAAAAACATGAAAAGAGCTACTTTCCATTCCCTGTGTCCAAGGTGACTTCAGAAATATAGATTCTTTCACATATACAGAGAAAACAAAAATACACTACTGCTTATCGACTGCTAGTGCACTGCTCAGCTTTTATTTGGAGAACCATGGATAATGCTATAAAGTATATTGCACCTCTGACTACAAAGTAGCAGAATCCCAAAGGTTTATGAATAAATGGTATGAACTTTTTGCAGATCGATCAATGTTATTATTTATCTATCTATCTATCTATCTATCTATCCAGAGGCGGCTCTATAATTAGGCCAAATATCTGGTCATTTAAGGCCTCATCAAACAAGCGCCTTATTGATGGTATTTATGTGGCATTTTAATATGCACACATACTTGGGAGTACTGATATACCACACAAATATGATCCTACATTAAGGCTGGGGTCAGACGAGCGCAGTAATCACGTCTGTGTTGCTGCACATTAGTACGTCCGTAGTAGCAGAGAATCATGACCGATGAAGCCCCACACACGAAGTACGTCTGCACGGAAGTGCGGATGCACAACGGACGCGGCAAACGAACGCAGGTTAGCAAGAACGTAAGAACGGACGTGCGGAGTGCACTGCGTACGCAACGTCCGCATAGCTTTGTGTGTGAGTGATGGAACGTGGTCAGACGGACTGCATTTATACGTCCAGCATTTTTGACGGACAAAATGTTTTTTCCCTCCTAGATCCGTCAAAAATAACGTCAGTGACAAAAAAGGACTGTGTGGCCACTACTGCGTCTTCCATCAAAAAGTGCGTCCTTACTGCACGGGCGCACAGTCCTTAGAAAACGCGCTCGTCTGACCCTAGCCTTAATACACCAATCTGCCATGTCAGCTATCCAAGCCTTCATTCATTTTTTTTTTGGGATAATTTCAGCATGTTTGCCCAGCAATGGGGCTTCACAGCTGTGGTTTGCCTTAGGTCTCACTGACTCTAGAGCCACTCCTGTATTTATCTATCTCTATATCTATATTGCTTTCTCTGTTTCTATCTCGCTTTCTATCTATTTATTTATCCATCCATCTCTTTGTCTAACTATCTGTCTATCTATTATAATTCCACTTTCCATTGATCCTAAGGAGTTTTATTGATGAGAATTGACACATTCAGTACTCATAACCTGTTTTGGAATGAAATTTACATAAAGGACAAAAAAAAAGGACCCTTCAACAGAACCGGGCAAGTCAAAGAGGGATGAATCACGTCTTTCCATACAATTGATAATAAGATATTTCTGTGTTTAGTGATGCGGTGCACCTGACCCTGTGTTCCAGCTTGTTGGGGTAATTAGCCGTAACCATCTGCAGATTGGCTGCACACTTCAACGGTGCATTCAAGGAACGCCACTGTCACCAGGCAGCTTTGAGTAGGCAACACAGTGATCAATCACCCAGTATCCCTGCGTCATCATGCCAGGCAGCAGTCATTTCACGACAAAGATGTGGACAACAGGCTGCCCTACAAGAAGTCTTTCATTCTCTTGGCCGTCAATGGCCTTCCTTCACCACCACAACTGGTGTGAACAACATGATGAGCCACTGTTATTTGGTGCTTTGTGTGCATCAACTCTGATTCAATCTTAATAATATAAATAGAGATGGTTATGTTTTACCTGACAGTTGCAGACTTGCAGGACCATGTTTCAGGTGCTTTTCCTGTATTTTATTGATTCTACATAAAGGAAATTGAAAGAAACCCTGACATTAATATCTAGGCATAATTAACCCTAATTTCTATCCTTAACCCTAGCTTCTCTAACCCTAACTATGGAAAAAGACGCTTCATTTCTCCAGAGCATCTAATACAGACATGGTTGATTTTGGAACATCAATATTTGTCCGCAGCTGAATTTGACAGGCACTCCGTTCAGCCATGTCTGAATTGGAGCATCTTTTTCAAAGACTTTTTTACTGCGTCATTTTTTGATGCGGCTTAAAAGTCACATTTTTCTCATAGAAAAACATGGGAAACAGTGTGCGTATGATAGTTTACTTTGAAAAGTAATATGTACATGCATATTTGTGCAGGAGGAGTGAGCATTTTCTGTAATCTAAATGTATGGCTTTCAAGAAATCCCTCAAAACCCATCTCTTCAGATTAGCGTACCACGTCACTGATGCAACTCATCCCCCTGCTCACCTACTCACACATGATTGAAGCTGCTTCTATGGCCCCACCATTCCCTAACCACGGCACTAGATCTTGACGTCCAGTAAAACTTCCTTTGTCTTCCTCAACACCAATCCCTCTAGACTGTCATCATTATTGTCATCATTTATATGTAAACTCCTATGAGCAGGGCCCTCTACAACTCTTGTTTCCATCCTATGTCCATTTATCTGTATCTTGTTCCCTTTGGTTATTGTAAAGCGCTGCTGTTGGCGCTATATAAATGATGATAATAATAATAATAGTATAGCCAGCCAACAGAATAAACTAAGGTGTGTTTTATATATAAATCTGTAATCCCGTTGAATGCCAATAGAGGACGTATCATTAGAGGGGCGATATATTCACAGTGTATTCACTAAATCTGAAAAACGAGCTGAGAATGAATATATATCGGTACAGTAGAAAAATGTTGAGGCAAGGGACTTTCTAATGGATAGCAAAAGGTCACACTGAGTAAAATATGGCGGTTCACAGTATATTCAATGCATTCTAGTAATCATTGCTCTACATAGGGTTAAGAACGTGTTACCAATCAGCCATCCAGCATTTTGAATATCTCCTAAATAATAAACAGTTTCCAGGTGCCTCTAAACACAGCTTTGTGAAGGCACAGCTCATTCTTTTGTGATAAATGTGTCATTTGTAGTATGTCCTCTATACCGCATGCCTGTGGCCTCCTGTTTGTTATGCTAAGCCCCTCTTTTTGCTCAGTGAATTCTTTCCATGCAGCACTGGGCCCATTTTTTACAGACACACTTGCCTAATATGAAAGAGTTAGAAGTCGGGCCGGGCTGGCGTTCTTCTCATTGCTTTGGTCATCTCCGGGACTGAGATGGAGTCTTTGTTGTAAGGACAGAAGCTCTCCCGTGTGAGCGTCTTATCTGCCTGGCAGCACCGAGCGCCGAGTGATAAAGTCCAGCCGGTGCTCCTCTGTTCCACCATTTAAAACGGAGAGACGCCGTCATTGGTCAGAGGAAGAGGTGCATTTAACAGTCTGGCGTCAGCACAGAGATTCACTGCTGACAACAAACAAATCTCAAAGGAAGCCTGGGAAATAAGGAACCAGATAGGAAATGGAAAACAGCAGATTCTATTAAATACAGCCTTTGGTGCTCTGCATACACTTTTTTGATGCATAAACTCGGGTTATTGTAAGGCACGGACCAATAATTAGCATTTTAATTATATTAGAGTTAGAATGTTGGCATAATATATCCAAAATAACACATAAAGAATCCTGTGAATACTCACTCAGAAAACTCTGCTTGCAACTATGAGTCGAAGGTCTAAGCTAGTCCTGAGGTTCTGCCGTCAGAACCACATTCAGAATTTAAAAATCTAAAGATATATATATATAAATCTATAATGAAAATAGATGAAGGGAGGCACTCAAGGTCTTATAAAATGCAAAAACTTTATTTACTTCATTAAATGATACAACATTTTGGCCCCTTCAGGCCTTTATCAAGGGAAAAATTACAGATATACACAGTATAAAAAACATATTTATAGTGAAAACAGATCTACACTCGCCTATCCCGTCGCCGAATGGGATCCGCCAAATGCCACCGATCAGCACGCTGAACACTGCCTAAGACAGTCAAAGACCCACTGAACTGACCACAAACGCAGCCAAAAATAGTCAACGATCCCCCGAACAGACTGCCGAACGCCATCGAATAGACTACTGCACGCCGCCAAAAATAAGGCGATCAGCTGACAAAGAGTGTAGATATGTTTTCCCTATAAATATGTTTTTTATACTGGGTATATCTATAATTTTTCCCTTGATAAAGGCCTCAAGGGGCCGAAACGTCGATCTTTCAATGAAGTGATTCAAGTTTTTGCATTTTATAAGACCCTGAATGCCTCCCCTCCATTTTCGTTATAGTGATCAGCATCTGGGAGCTTGCACCAGAACAACGTTGAAGCAGTCAGCACTCACCTCAACTGGAAACGAGTGCCCGTTTCACCATTGTTTGTGTGTATATATATAATATTTATAGAAAAAAATAGATCTAGAAAAAAACATAATATAGAGAATATGTTAAGTCTTCATTGTGTCGATACCTCGTTACACTTCCAAGATCCAAGCGAGCAACCTCTCCAGTAAGTGTCCTTGGGCAAGAGACCTAACGGTCACTGGTGTATTTTGGCTTAGGCCGACTAGGCCCAGGCCTAGGGCAGCACTTTCCAGGAGGCGGCGGCCCGCACTGGGTGGCCCCACCCCTAAAAAAAAAAAAAAATGTTTTACTTTTGCAAAGTATTTTACCAGGAAGGATACATTGAGATTTCACTAATTTACACTTTCAATTTCACTTTCCAGGGGGCAGCAAAAAACCTCACCACTAAATGGGTTACTCACAGAGCACCGAAATGCCGCAAACATTTTGGTGTTCTGTAGTTCCCTGCACTTGAGAATAAAATTTCCCCACCCTGCAGTGAATTCACCATTCACCGCAGGGTCCCCAAAGTGCATGGAGTCGGCCGCTGAATGCTGCCGCCGCAAACCCGTGGCCTGCTGTTTTCAAAAGAACTACTGAACGAAAATGTCTGGAATTTACATATAAGATCCTATGATTGATAATAAAAAGTTCTGTTACAGAAAAAAGAAAAACTGCTATTAAAAAAAGGGGGGGGGCTTTGCCCAAAAAAATCTGAAAAATGACTAAAAGGTACTAAAAAAAAAAACAATATGTAAAGACTTTTTACTGCAGATTAAAATAATAAATGATTTATTAGATATTGCATAAAAACGGGAATATTTTTAACATTGAAACCTATGGGGTTCGCCTGAATAAACCTGCTGATTGAAACACCGAACATCAGAGCATTTCACTGCCATTTTTCTGAGTCTCAGTACCACATGACTGGCTGAACCACGTGAAACGCACGCGCGCAGCTGCCCGCCCTTTCGTTAACACAGACTCTATTCTGGACTGAACACCCACCGGGAAGGGAATCAAAGCTACAGTGCACCCTCTGGTAGTGGCACCCCACTGCTGACAAGATGGCTCCACAGCATAATTGCTGTGTGCTCATATACACTCGGTTTGCTGGGAGTTTTACTGCAGTGGATTCTGATGCACTCATACACACCGCACATTGCATTGCTGGGAGTTTTATTGCTGTGGATTCTGTGATACACACTGCATATTACTGTGAGTTTTATTGCCCTGGAGCTCTGGGATACGCTCATACACACTGCACATTACTGTGAGTTTTATTGCTGTGCAGTTCTGTGATATGCTCATACACACTGCACATTTCTGTGGGTTTTATTGCTGTGCAGCTCTGATATGCTCATACACAGTGCCCATTTCTGTGGGTTTTATTGCTGTGCAGCTCTGTGATACGCTCATATGCAGTGCACATTTCTGTGGATTTTATTGTTCAACCAATTAGAGCAGCTGTGATCCCGTTTACTTGACATGCGTGGCTGGTCTTTGTAAAAATGCTTGAATTTAAACATTTCATAATTTTCTTTATCTCAATAGATACATTTGAAATGATATACAAAATATACAAGTAGGCACTTGGTATCCACTTTTAATATAAAGAGAGGAAAAGGCGGAGCTCTAAGAGGAAAAGGTGGAGCTTAAGAGGAAGGGTGGGGATTAACCAGGAAGAGGTGTGCCCTTGACAGGAAGGGGTGCGTCAAATTTAAATTAGTGGGTGCACGAGTTTAGTCAGGCCTAGGGCAGCACAAAACCTAAATACACCACTGCTAACGGTACATACTCGCCACCCAGGACATACTTGAAAACGAGAGAAATCTCAATGTATCCTTCCTGGTAAAATCCTTTCTCAAAAAAATATCCCAAGGTCTGTGCACTGTTGCAAATACCCACACCAAGTTACGTCATGACAGAAACATCATCAATATCTATTCTGCTTGAGTTTGCTTAATTCTAAATAATCAGCAGCGAATAGTGGGGGTTCCCCAATGGCAGAACTGCCTGATCAGCTATTTGCTATTACACTGTTTAGAATGTCATCATTTGTGTACAGGAATGGAAAATAAATTCCACTTAACTGATCCATGCATCATTTAATCAAGTAATTCAATTAGATATTGTAGATATGATAGGAACGTCTTTTGGGAGAGAATATTAATGAAATGGTGATATCCAGCAATAAAAGGCATACTATTAGGATCACTGTTTTCTGTGTTGCCCTACATTATTTACTGCGTGTGTATATAATATATACACATACATATATATATATTAGGGCTGGGAGATATCCTCAATCAAAGTCGACCACGATTTTACTCTTGCGAAAATCGAGGGCCCTGTATTTGTTACTTGAAGGCTGCTCCATCCGAGCATCGACAAAGAAGAGCCGACAGGTGCACCAGTACCTTCTCCGAACATGTCGGCTCATCTCTGCCGATGATCGGATGGAACGTCTCTGAAATAAGAAATCCAGTGTCCTTTATTTTCGCATGAGTAAAATCACAGTTGACCTCAACCATGAGAAAACCCGGCTAAATCGTGGATATCTCCCCTAAAACACGACTATATCAGTACGTAGTGATCCCTTTTTATTGGACTAATGTTACATTTAAAAGACAAGCTTACGAGAGTTTACTTCTCTTATTCAAGTCCGGACGCTATACTAAGCAATATCCTAGAATGGAAAATTAAGACACACTGAACAGTAGGAGAGAGGACCCTTTTGAGAGCTTACAATCTAAGAAGAGAGGGGTGACACACTAGGTAAGGCTATGTGGCAGAGTAAGTGAAGTAGTGGGGTGCAAGTAGGGGCAACAAATGTACAATGGGGAAGAGGGGTCATGACTGATTGGGGAAGACAGTCAAGGAGTGTGATTGCAATCTTGATTGGCTGTAAAGGGACTTTTTAAATATATATTAATAAGGTATTTAAGTAAAAGGGGGGCTCACTCCTTTCCCACTCAGAACAGCACAATGGTCACGGCTTGGCAAATGTCCACAGGCCCATCAGCTGCATCACAGTTTTAAGGACACTGGCCAGCAAACCATCAGTGGAGAGTATGACACAATCCTGTGTGCTCTGGTAAGATGCACTCTGTGGTTCACTCTGGTCCCAACAGGGTAGAGGTGCTCAACCATGGCCCTCCAGTTGTTTTACATCCTCTTTTACCACAACGTTCTGTTGACCCAAAGAGTGGCACTGGAGACATAGTTACGAAAAATCAAGAGGGCCAAGGTCGAGCACTCCTGCAACAGGGCAACAAGCTCCTCATCCTACTAGTGTTGTGGTAGCTGCCTTCTGCAATGTTGAAGGGGTTGGATCAGATATTAGAGAAAAGTTGATAAAGAAGCTGGTTTAGGGTTTAATTAAATATGGATAATTTGAATAATTAAAATGCCCTTTCCAACAAATGTGTAATCTTTGCACGTTTATACCTTTAATGAGGGCATGGGGTTTTAGGAAGGTATCAGGCCTAAGCAGTCATGCAGTGACAGCAAAGTGTTTTGATGTATCTCCTGCTGAAACAAATGCAGTGTGACTGTGTCAAAGCAGAACATCCCACAGAGGCTTGTAACACTGTCTGCCTTCCATCACTACATCAGCACTCATCTAATATTTGTTATTGTTATAGATTTCATTGATGTTCCTACAAACAGCAATTTCTTCATACACAGTGCATATAAAAACCTCGTGACAACCTCCTGTAATGCTGCGGAAGGTGTGCAGTTATAGGTTCAAAGCGCTGCTTGGCCTCTATTTACTGTGATGTATCCGTTCTTTGCATCCTGTAGAGAATAGGCACAAAGACTCTTTTCTTTTTATATCAATGTGTCATTTCTGGGTGCTGTATTGTCTGATTTAATAAAAGAGTAACGCATTACCTACTACATTATCTACTCCTGCTAATTGTTTTATATCTGTTGTTAATACCCCTGAGATTAATGATTTCTCTCCTGTGATTTATGGCTCTTTTAAGGTCTTCATTTTTCTTTCTCCATTCTTCTTATCCCCCTCTGAAGAACTACTGCACTCCGAGTCTCTTCCTCCATCGGTATTTCTCAAGGCAGTTGCTTAATTGTTGTTTTTCTTGCTTGCTATTTTCTTGTAGGCACCTAACTTTTCAATCTTTTCTTCCAGCCTATGTCCTGTTTTAGCTCTTTGAATTTCCTCCTGCCTCTCTCTCCTTCATTCCTTCCTTACTTCCTTCCTATTCTCTCCCTTCCTTCCTTCCTCCCTTCCTATTCTCTCCCTCCCTCCTTTCCCATTCTTCCCCCCCCCCCTTAATTTCCATTCCTTCCATCTTGTCTTTTATTCCTTCCTAAATTCTTTTTTTCTGTTCCTTTCCTCGTGTCTCACTCAATGTTTTTATTGCTTTTTATCTTCTCCGGGTATCTGTCTTTTTTCATCCTTCCTCCCAACATGTCCATTTTCAGCTGCCTGCCTCTCTTCTCTATATCCCTACTTTTTGTTCTTTCTTTGCTTCCTTCCTTCCCTTTTTTCTCTCTCCTCTTTTCTTTCCTCCATACCTATCTTCATTTCTTCCAAGCTTCCCATCCTCCTTTCGTTCATCCCTCTTTTCCTCCTGTCCGTGTCCTTTCTAACCATTCTTCCTTCCTAAATTCCTTTTTTTTTTTAGATTTCCATCCTCTCATCTCCACTGGTGTCAAATCAAAGATAAGACAAACTTTGCAGTTCGTTCAAATGAGGATTAGCTGCAATACCATGAATAGCTGCAAACATGTGTTATTTAGCTAAAGGAACATCAAAAAATGTGTGATTGGAATTTAAAAATGTGAATCCAAGCTGTGCATGGCGTTTTGAGTGAATTGTGGAATTATGTTTGATTTATTGGAATTATTATCTGAAGATATAATGTACATAAGGGGTTATATAGTGAAATTTCAGTTTCCCTCTCGTTCAGCGCACTTTGGTGCACTTTGCTTTAGTTTGCTGACCTTGCGGTGAATTCAGTATTCACTGCAGCCTCCCCGAAGTGCACTGAACGGGATAAACCGAATGCCGTCGAACCCCACCTAAGACAGTCGATGACTCACTGAACTGACCACAAACGTAGCCGAAAATAGTCACTGCCAAATACGCCGAACAGACTGCCGAAAGCTGCCAAACAGACTGCTGCACGCCGACGAAAAAAGCCAATAAGCTGCCAAAAAAAAAAACGGAACTCTGCTTTTTAAAAAAAAGGTGTTTGAAACAATAAAAATGCATGAAAATGCATGGTAATAATAAAAAAAAGTCCTATAGAAAATAATAAAACAGTCTGTTACAGAATAGAAAAAAATGGCAGTAAAAAAATAGGAATCAAACATTTCGCCTAGAAAATCCAGAAAAATATCTAAAAATTAAAAAAAAGATGGTTTGCTGAAACTAAAAAGAATCGACAACTGAATAAAAAATTTATAAAAACATTAAAATAAACATGTCGAACTGAGCCACCGAAAATCTGGGCATTTCGCCAACATTTCAGTGCAGTTCGGCGTTCTCTGAATAGATTAACCATAACTTCTCTATGAGACAATTTCATTGCTGCTAAAGATCTGCGCCGAACTGCACCATATTTCACTGACAAGTAGCCAGTATTTGGCGAATTGACAGCTTTCTAAATAGCTAAACTGCCACAAAATTGCACCATACAGTGAAATTTACCGCTCGATGCAATTCGGCGGCAAGTTCGCCGTATATTGAATAACCCCTCTAGAAAAAAAACACACACACTATCAAAAACACATACACACATATATATTTAAAGGTCTGTTTCTTCCGGCTTGTTTTGTATTAGTTGAATAGTCATATTTCAAAGTTAAATTGTAACTAGTGAGTATGAGACATTCTCTCATTCTTTGGGAATGCCTTGATCAACAGAACAAAACGTTCTGCACGGTTACACGCTGATACTATTTATTCCAACCATGTCTTATTTGATCACGTCCTGTCAGCTGTATTTATAATTTATAATCATGTAATTCGTGATGGAGTAACTGTGATATCATAGCCCATTACCATTAGCTGGCAGATACATGTGTTTTATCATATCTGAAATGATAATTCCAACCTATCGCTTGGATGGCCTGAAGTTCCATGTTCAATTACCGCCCAATAAAATAATACTGGTTGCTGATAAATACAATATTTGTTCATTTTCTTTTCATCGCTCTGCATTTGAATTAGGTAAACAATGGCCGAAGTGGAAGATTTAATTCTCTACATATGTTAGATCTTAATATGTGTTCCTCATAGTTCTACAGCTGTAATTGGATTTCTAGGCTTTGTGCCAGGTCTATGTAAACCCAGTGTTCAGCTAAGAAAGTCCTAGGGGTGATAAATACCTTTGATGGTCCATAAAATATACATATGTTCATCTAAGTGTAATGTCCATCCATATGTTTAAGTGTTATGTTCATCTGGCTGTGTGAGTCCCTCTAAAGTTCTAAACATCAATGTACGGCACTCATATTGAGAGTTGGAATCACTGTATGCACGATCTCACGACTGGGAAGCCATTATTACTGAAAGTGACACTGTCTGTCATGCCTAACACAAGTTGGGCTTATTTGACAGTGAATCACTTTCTTATCATTTTTTTGATGGCACGTATATAGGACCATGGATCAGAGACCTTATTACAAGATGACCCTCTGCTAACGTGCCGCCGCGAGTATCCCCTCTTGGAGTCCATAGGACCATGGAGTGATCGCAGAGTGCGACTGGGGACTTTTTTCCCCAGTCTCACTCTGCTCCCTTCAGTCAGAAGGAGCAGATCGGGTCGCCGTTCTCGCCGTGTGATGAGAGGTGAGTATCTGATTTTTTAGGGGCATCTTAAGCTGTTCACTGAGCTGTCAATTTCTAAATACAGGCTAATTGACGATGAAATACGGCAATCATAGGCGGCACCGAAATTGTCCCATATAGGTTTGTCTATTCACTGAACACCAAACTGCACCGACATTTTTTTTCTCAAAAATCTCGTAGTATACTCAAGTATCTACAGTATTAGTAAAATAGAAGAGTTCCGGATTTTTAAAATTTTTGCAGTTCCGTGGAATTCGCAGACGCCAATTCAGCGCAGTTTGGTGGTTTTCGCCGACATCCGATAACTGCTTCAATGACTCAGATTTTGGCGAAATATGGTGACCATTTGCTAAATAGTGGATTCTCCCTATGTTTGGTGAAATGGAATCTCCGAAGTACGGCAAAAATCAAAGCACCAAAATTGTGTGCAATTTTGGTGAATGTGGATAGACCCTATAATTTTGTGTAGATAGAATAACAACACAGCGCTTAAAGAGACCGAAGTCCAAAAAAGACAGTGGGGTAGATACTCAATATGTCCATAAACTGAAGTCGTTATCTTTTAAGAGGAGATCTTCTCAAAGCAGTATCGATGGAGTATGTACTGTAAGGAGAAAACACAAAAACAGAGGACCAAAATTGCGCAGTAGGACAGTACCCACAGTGAGAGTATTGTACATCAATTATCAACTCACATTCTGTGGAGCCCACAACCGGCTCCCAGGAATAAGGCGAGCAGGGACTTTATATAGGTTGCCCATAAAACCTTCCAGCGACTTCTTCAGGGTTCACAAGAGTAAGGACACAGACTCAAGACCAGGACGCGTTTCGCCAACAAAGGCTTCCTCAGCTGGTTATCTATAATTTTGTGACTTGTGTGTTAAAGATTGAATCTGCAGTGTGTATAGCTTGTTTGGGACTTGTGTCCAGTTTGCTTGCATCCATTTGTCCTGCTCTGTTTGCCTTGTTCTCTATGGCATGCAGGGAATGCTATTCTGGAACCCCAGGGTCATATGCGAGAAGTGAATTCCACATGGAGGATATGATTGAAGTCAGATAGCTTAACTCAACCCCTTTTGAAAGCACACAAAGTCTTTGTATTTTCTTCACTTTATTGGGTAAGTAACAGCAAATAAAAGGTGTCCTGTAGACTTCTCAATTGTACCTTGTTATTGGGGGACGGTAAAAACAGGATGCAATCACCCGGTACATATAGATGCTTGCTGACTGCCTCTGTGGTTATACTGGGGAATTAGCTGCTGCAGAGGCAGGAAATGGGCTGGACCAATCTAACTTTGAGGGTTAGACAGGGAGAGTGGACTAGCCCATTATAAGTAAAAACATAGGGGGGAAACAAATAAGGAATCTGATCCATGACAATTGCTGTGTTAAAGTGAAATGTATCATCAATACCACTATAATGGTTCATACTTCAGATTCTCCCTGAGCCTATATGCCACAAATTGAGAGCACGTGCAACCCAGCTCAGATTGCGAGCAATATTAATTTAGTGATTAGTAAGCGCTCACATTGCATTAGTCACAATAATCTTATCATTAGCCATCTGTGTATAGGATATCAAAGTGTCTTTTTTTACAGCAGGTCTAGCGTCACTTGAATATACGCAGTAGCACTGTCATCTTAACACAGGGGGATGCACAGCTGTGTGCTGCTAAATGAGGCTGCACATTTAATTTGCATCCTATGTTAGTGAATATTATATTAGTCGGTGGCACTATTAGAGAGATGCCAGGTGTTACAGCAACTACAATGCCCAAGTGTCATACGCAAGGTTTAATCTATTATATCTCCTATTTAAAAATGTACCTACATTTAGATGTGATGAGGGGTGCACTTCATAGACATTGTGTTAAGCAAATCAGGAAATAATTCAGTATAATTGTATTTAGTGCTGAATATTAATATAACCCAAAAGCCTATAAGCTGCAGCTGTGTCAATCCATGAGATGCATTTACATGCCCATCTGTACAAATAGCGTTGTAGGACTGAGCCGCGAGCCTTGTGGGATGCGCGTAGGCATATGCTCATCATATGGTAATGGCACCAACCAGCAACCAAAGTAACATTTATTATTCTTTCTATAGATTTTTCTGGCAGCATCACTTTCCAACGAATGGATGAGACAAGAGCTGTTACCCGCACATGGGTGTGTTTATTCTTGGTGCTACCTTCGGCACCCCAAGTTCTCATGTTCCTCAACCCATTATCAAATAATTAGAAACATGTACAAAAACAATATGTGTAACAACATGAGACTAACGCAAATATTCACCATATAACGGAGATATTTATATCAATAAAATGTGTTTTGGAACAAAATCAAAGTACCTTAATTACACCAAGTGATTTTTAAAAGCATTTATTATAGTTTAGAGACTCATTGCTGGGAGTTTTATTGCTTTGCAGCTCTGTTATACACCTGCACACCACAAATATATTAGACCTTCAGGCCGGCGTCAGACGAACGCAGTGATCACGTCCGTGTTGCCGCACAGTTTAACGTCAGTCGTAGCATTGAATCATGATCAATAGAGACCCACACACGAAGTACGTACGCACCGAACTGCGCACGCACAACACACGAGGCAAACAGACGCAAGTTAGGCAAGAATTTAACACCGCTAGATGGACGCGCAGAGTGCGTAGCGTTCTGTGTGAGTGATGAGATGTCACACGCAGCGCATTTGCGACGTCCAGCACCTTGACGCACAAAATGGCTTTTCATATGCTTTTTCAAATTTTTAGCATTTTTCATATTAATTTTGTTTCCCATAATTCCCTTTTTTTTCTACGTCCGTCAACAAAAACAGACCGTGTGGCGTCTACAGTATCTTCTGTCAGTACGTCCGTCCGTTGTGCACACACGCAGAGTGCGCTCAGACTGCGTTCGTCTGACATTAGTCTTAGGCTGGCCGTTCACTGGGTCCGAATTCCTGCGATGGTGTGATCATCCGATATCATCTGAAGTCGCTCGACAGATCCCACAACATACAGGTGAATCAGCCCTCATCCACTGCATCCGACCACCATTGGACGACTTCAGATGATTTTTTGTGACTACAACAGACTAGCGATCTTTCCATTTTGAAGGGGATTTGTTAGATGAAATCTGACAATCTGGGACAATTTACATGAAAAAAAGATGAATTGTATAGTCAAACCGCTGTGCCACGGCAGGGAAATTGCCCCATAGAGAAGTGATTCAGTTCGACAACCCATAGGATTAAATGTAAGACAATATTTTCTAATTCTTTTTTTATTCAACCGTTTATTCTGTTCATCTGTAGCAAAAAGCCTTTTTAGTTACTGATTTTTTTTAGAATTTTTTAGGTATTTTTCTGGATTTCTTAGACAAATTTGTGGTTTCCTATAATTAAAAAAAAAAAATACAAGCCTTTTTTGCTCTCACCGAACGCTTCTTTTTTTTTTCTTTTTTCAGAGGCTGGCTGCGTTCAGCTTTGCCGTCCCTGGTGCTGAAAGCTATTCAGCACCAAGGACATGGGGTTTATCCCACCCTGCAGCCTTCGGCAAGGTTTTTTTTTTTAAATTCTGCTTCAGCTGCACTGGACGGGGCTGTCCTTGGTGCTGAAACCTCATTTCAGCATCAAGGGCAGGGATGGCTTCTCCCCTTAGCGGGTTTATATTCCCCACAGCGTTTTCTTTTTTCCGTTCGGCGTCTTGGCCCTTCGACCGATCTGGGGCATCCACAGACGCTTACAGTGGACTACCCTGATTGGCCAACGTTCCATGAAACGTTGGGAGGACCAATGATGCTGACCCGTGAGTTAAATGATCCCATCATCTACAGTGAGGGTTTCTGGGAAATGCCAAACTTTCAGGTCTAGAAAGCACGTTCAGCTGTAACCTACACCAGTCCCATGCATTTCAGTCAGCCTTGTGGTCATTATTTGTTTTGCTTTTTGGGGTTTTTCCATTCACTGCATCTTCTTTTCTTCGCATGCAGGTAGCCTTCCTTTAATCTTCCCGTCTCTCACGTTTCTTTTCTCTTTATGTCTTCTTTTCTCTTTCTTTTGCTTTATACCAGCTTCTCTACATTCCCTTCCTTTCTCTGTTAGTGTCTCTCTAACTGGTAGTTTCAATAGGAAAATATTGAAGCTGATACATATATTGTTTAACCTGAATGTGTTTTTCATTAGATAATTCTTCATATTGTTTGCTCTGAATAAACGCTGAAAGTTTGGCATTTCCCAGAAACCCATTTTGTCAGAACTTATCTATATAAGTGATTAGAGTAACAAAAGACTGAATCCATCAGGTTCTTTATAGTTAAGCATTATTCGTTGTTTTTACAGTGTGTTCTCATACTGTCTGTGTCTGGGTGAGTAGTAACCTGTCCATTAAGTTAGTTGTTTAGTTATATGGTTTCCATCTGACTCCTGACATTGATTTTTTTCTTCCAATACAATTTTTTATTTTCAGATATAAAAATCGCGTTCATGGTACAATAATTACATTGTAACATTTAGAGGATACTTAGTTACGAGGACACTGAAAATACACCAAAGAGTTAGAACATGTACCCGGAGAACAATACAATGAAGAATAATTACCACCCCTCCCCAGCTAGCAGGAAACATCAATTATTTTTTAAGGAAACCAAAGCAGAATGTCGTTGCTATAATATTATATTGTATGGGCCCTATTACAATCTTCGCGCAAACGTTTTAACGCAAAGGTTAAAAGCCTTTGCTCTGAACGTCGTATTACAATGTCAACACAACAAACGGGCGTATACGTCTACCGCGGGTGAACCTGCGCGAACCCTGCGCGAGCTTACTGTACTTTCTGCGTCCTATACTTAACATAGTGAGCGCAAATGCGTTTGTGCGCTGCTACGCGAATGGTATTACAATCTATGCGCAGGAATTAACGCATATACGTTGCGCGCATAATTTTAGCAACTCCTAAAAGCTGGTGTTAATGGCAAATTCTATCAACCTGACCGAAACCAAATACACCAGCCCAAAGAAATACGCAGCAAAGAATAGTTACACATACCAAACCAATAAAATGGAGAAGTTGTGTGTACATTTATTATTGATGCAGCATATATGCACAGATTGACTTTGACAGGCGCAAAAATTTAACGTGAGTTAATTGTGGTTCTTAATTCTGATTAGCTGAATCGTGTGAAAAAAACAGTCCGCACACTGATCTCTGCACGCAACGTTACTACGCGTGCATTTGTGCGTGTCCGTTTAACGTGCGTTATTGCTTGCCAGATGAAAAAATGTGCGAGGATTGTAATTCCAGCGTTGATTTACTCGCGTTAACGTTTAACGCTGGGCGCACAAATTCACGCGTTGCGTGAGCATTTTAACGAGAAGATTGTAATAGAGCCCTATACGTCTTAACCCTTTCAATGCGGTGGACGCGCTCAGCGCGTCCAACTGCATTGGTACTTGGCTGCGGAGGACGCGCTGAACGCGTCCTCCCTTTGCAGCCCGCAATCAGCCGGTATTCTGGCTGATCGCTCGGCCCCCCGGTGTGGGCTGACATCATCGATGTCAGCCCAACCTCTGGGACCCCGGCGGGCACGATAGGCATCATCGCGCATGCGCGATGACGTCTATTTCAGGCACCCCCCCGCCATTGCAGGGAAGGTGCCTGAAGGGGAGGGGGGGAGGTCCTTCGGATCCTGGATGTCGGCCAAGCTTCCGGGATATCCCCCTAATGGCTGAGCGCGATGGCGCCAGTTTTTAAATTAACCCCTTGCTGTCACCTATAGTGGAGATAGGGGGTTACAATGAACCCCCTATCTCCCGATCCGTGACAGCTAGGGGTTAATATTTACTATCATTCCAATGATACCAAACATGACCATGTAAAAAGTAAAAAAAAAAATAAAAATAAAATTAAAAAAATAATAAAAAAAATAAATAAATTAAAAAAAAAAAGTTTTAGTTTTTTTATTTTTTATTTATTAGTGCAACATTATTGTTCCCATTTCAATTATAATGTGAACAATGATGCTGCACTAACGATTTTTTCTATGGGGGGGCGTTTGCTAAAACACACGGAATTTTCCCCAAAAAAAGTAACGATTCCTCATTTCTAATTTTTTTAACAAGCGCACCCCATAGAAAATATAACCGCAAATGATCGCATTTTAAAATGTGAAAAAAAAACACTTTACACATTGTAAATTATTGAAAATTCTAATTTTATTGCATTTTTTGTTATAATATACAGAAATGACATAACGTATACATATAATAATGACATATTAGGAATCTGCACAGTGTGCCGGAAAGAACGATATATAATATGTCTGGGTCATATATTAAAATAAGGCTTCAAAACGCGTTTAAACATGATGAGCGAAACCGGGAAAAATGAGCTCAGCACAGGGGTGGGAAAAGGCTCAGCAGCGAAAGGGTTAAGGTACAAATGAAGACCAAAGGGGTTATTCACTAACCATTGTTCCTTCATTTAAAGAAAGTTGATTTTATTTCAGAGCACAATGGTGGAGCAAGTATGTCCAAACTACGGTAAATTCACTATCTGGGTACTGTCGCCGTAGATCGTTGTACTTTTCACTGTTCTTTCTACCATTGTTTCTGCTGTACTAGTTTAGCATAGATTTGACTGTTGTTTCCACCGGTGTTTCTGTCAACGTTGTGTAGCATCGTCTTTTCTGTAGTTTATTTGGGAGGTTTATGGAGATCACCATGCAAAGATCACAGAAGTATATTTACCGGAAGGTTGAACTTGATGGACTTTGGTCTTTTTTTCAACCTATTCTACTATGTAACTATTTAACTATCTACAGGAGCAAACACCAGTGAAGCATTAGTAAACTGAGAATGACATCCATGAACAATTTTTATAGGAGTTATTCAAAGACTGCCGAATTGGCCACCAAATTGCGCCAAACGGTGAATTTCAGCGTACGATGCAATCTTGTCGCAATTTGACTATTCGAAAAGCTGGCAATTCGCCTGGTTATAAGTAGCCACCAGCACAAACATTCAGCGAGAGCCGTAAAGTCTGAGAAGCTCCCTACTACCAGCTCATGAGCCAGCAGATGTATTTGTGACTGGGCTCACAATTTTAGAGGGCTACTAATAAATTTCACTCTGGGAGTCCACAGGATTCAGTGAAGAATTGCTCTTTAATCTCCTGCTCCCTGTACATGTGTGTTTCCAATACAGAGTATACAAAGAATAAAGATACAGGAACCAAGTGCAGAAGCCTGCAGCTCACCTTCGACTCATGGAAGCCGCCTGCAATAACTATTTTAACCATTGTTTTAGCTATTAAAACGGATTCCAGCAAAATACTCCCAGCTGTCAACCCCCCATTGAAAAACTTCAGAATTTAGTGAATAAACCCCCTGTAGCTTTAACATGTACTGACTGACCAGGACTGAGCTGATTCACAGCAGCAAACAGGTCAACGCTCCCACATTCTGCAGCTCCAGCCGTATAGAATGGGATCCTTGTTAATTGAATTATATTTCAACAGGTGTGTTTTAATTATTAATGATATGAACTGAATTAGCAAAACTCTGGCAAGTGCTGCTCCGACACGAGGTGCTTCGGGGTCACATGAGCTGGAATAACTCAGTCACTCCTCGGCACGGATGGGAATTCTTGCGAAGAGTACAATATTGGGCTGACAGTTACTGGATTGACTCCAATAACTTAGGTCTTTTGTGCTGCCGGTGTTGTAGGAAATACATCAATGCCACAAACTCTTCCGAGCTCCATAGCGACACAAAATCTCTGAGGTTGATGTATGTTCAAGTTTATTGCTGGTCTGTCTGTGTGTGTTTAAAGTTTGCAGAAAAGAGGAAGCAATGGGAGGATAGTATTACCAGGCATTTATTTTATATATTGCACATGCTAGATGATGTGTCAATATGTGTAAAGATGGACAGGTAGATACATAGGTAGATATGAATGAATACTGGTCATAATAGCAATGTTTATAGCAGGGATGTCAAACTGTGGCTCCCTAAGGCTACACGTCCACTGGCACTGTAGTCGGGTGACCGATTTGGTCACCTGACTACGGACAACTCCATTGGCTGAGTCAGGGTCATTGACTGGAAGTGTTTGTGGACAACCCAGATTGGCCGATGGACAGGCCGCCAAACGGAAAAAAAAACCACTGCGGTGCTGCTGTGGGGATAAAAAACCCTGCTGCGGCGGAGAAAAATAACTGTCTCTGGTGCTGAAAATCGAGTTTCAGCACCAAGGACAGCCCCCCCAGGAAAATCTCACGAGTGAATCCTATGGGCTTCGCGCATGGTGGTTTTCCTAGACAATGTATCTTTTCATGTTTCCCATGCACACAGCAGTTATACTATACAATGCATCTCACGTTTTCCTGCCGTAGCACAGCAGTTTAACTACACAATGCATCTTTTTTCATGTGAACTTGTACCAGATTATCCGATAAAATCAATTGAGATTGAAAGGATTGCACTTCTGTTGTAAACGCATAAAATTGTCTGAAACCATCTGACGGTGGTCGTATGCAATGGAAGAGGGCTGATTCAGCTGTGTGTTGTAGGATCGGTTGGACGACTTCAGACGATATCGGATGATCGCACCATCGCACAAATACGGTGCCAGTGGACGGCCGGCCTAAATCCTTTTGGTCTACAATACTGCAAATTCTTTGAATGCAATTTCTGGCTAGAGAGTCATGGGAGTTATAATTCAGCAACATCTGGGGGACCAGAGTTTGACATCCCTGGTTTATAGTATCATGTTTATTTGGTGAAAGCTGCGACTGAGAATTGAGTTCCTCTTGCTTTGCTAGATGCATAGATGTAGAGAGCTAGAGATACTGTAGATAGATAAATCAGGGATCTCAAGCTACATCTCCTTATGATGTTCTTGGCCTACAGTTCCTTGAATTTTTTGAATGAAACATGCTCAGAGAATCATGGGAGTTGTAGTTCAGCAATATCCAGGGTCCAGAGTTGGAGATCCAAAAGATAAATGATAGATAAATTAATAAAGCTGGACAGATAGATAGGTGAAAAAGATATATATAAAGACAGATATGTGAAACTGATAGATGCAAAAAGAGGGATAAATTTATGGATATTTACATATATAGATATAGATGATAGAGTATAAAAAATGGATACCGTATATGGACAAATAGACAATAAAGAGCTGAGATAGTAGGAATGGGTGAGCAGACAGACAACTATTCTGGCGCAAACCCGAAGGCAAATGTGGACGTACATTGTCAATAAAATAGTTTTTTGCTTTCTAATACAGTACAAGGTCTATCCATGAATTGACGGGGCTGATAGGGAAGGGGTTAAATCAACCAATTCTGTATTAGTCATTGACCTGTTTGAATTAACAGGTAATGTTACACTGTGCCCTGTTTGTATCTATCCATATATCCGCTCACCTACCCGTGTGTTCTGTCAGTCAAGTCTGCAGATAATCTCATTTTAATAGATTTAGCGCCGCGCGTTACATGGTAACAGAGGCTTAATCGCACACTAGGTCCCCTCTTCCATTCTTTACCGTAAGAACACAGCCAAATCTTTATGCTTTGTTCAGCTCCCCTGACTTCATTCCTCACCTTCCCACTGGCAAAGCACGGTAGATAGTTGTGAGATTATAAAAATACCACCGGCTGCCCTCCAGCCCTGCCTGTGTTCAGATGACCCTGCTCCACTGTCTGTATATGCAAACAGAGCGAGAAAGCAAATCAGCCATGAAGGGAGCGGGAGGGAGATAGGGATTGCATCTGGCAGGTACAGAAAAACCTTGTTGAAGGCATAAGATCACACATCGTATCATTGTGCCACCAGAGCACTAATCCCAACTGTACACTTCACTTTTAAAGACAGGGCCCATTGCCTCGACTCATCCGGCTCCGGAGCTCTAACCGCTGTCTGATGGAATAAGCGTGTAATACGGTGGAAGGGCACTAGGGACCGCAATACTATACTGCATAGCATCCTGAAATTAAAAAGAAATCACTAAATTGAATGCTGTTAATACATTAATTACTGTATTAGAAAAAAAAGAGTACTTTTAAAATTTCACCTAATACATGTCATCCAATCACACAAATGACATTTATTTTTTAATATGACAATACTGGAAAGCCACAAAACAAGCAAAAAGAGAAGACCAGCACTCACTATAAATGGGCTGGATTCACTAACTGGTACACTTACAGGATTATACAAAGAGCTCCGAATTGCTGGCGAAAAGTAACCGAATGCTGATATTCAGCGTACAGTTATCTTTCCTGGCCATTCGGCTATTCAGAGAGCAGGCAGTTCGCCAAATCCTGGCGAATTGCCTGCACATACGGTGCCTGGTCGGTGCCTGTTCGAGGGCAGTGAAATCCCCATAGAAAAGCAATGCTTCGTCTATTCAGAGAACAAAAACCAGCAGTGAAAAGTTGCCGAATTGCCCTGTGGTTTCATTCGACAGGTTTATTCAGGCGAATCCCGTAGGCTTCAATGTTAAAAATATTCCTGTTTTATTTCAATATCTAATAAACCGTTTATTATAATATTCTGCAGTAAAAAGTCTCTTTATTAATAGATTGTTTAGGATCGTTTAGGCATTTTTTTTGGTATTTTTTTGCAAACCTTTTTTTTATGGTTTTTTTCTTTTTTCTGTAACATTCCTTTTTAATATCATTCATTGGATCTTATATGTAAATTTCAGACATTTTTGTTTTGTAGTTTCGTTGCAAACAGCGTTTCACTTTCAAACATTCAAGCGTACTGTTTTTTTTTTCACTCCATTCGTCTGCGATGTCGGGTTTTTCCGGCGGCTGCTCTGTGCTGTGATCGGCTCCTGCTCGGGTTTCTCCGGAGTGTTCAGCGGGGTTAATCCAGATGTTTTTGCGGGTTTTGGTGTGCGTTTGCCCTGGTTAAGCGGTGAGTTTTCGGCGGGTTTGCGGCGACTTTTCCCTGCATTACGTCGGCCCTGTGGTGCTTGCTGAATACAGCGCAGGGTCACTGAAATGGGATTGCCAAATCGTACCGAATTGAAGAGAACGAAAAGTCACCGAACATGCAGTGACTTTTCGATTCTCTTTGAATAACCCTGATAGATGACGCTATGCCTGGACCCCCAGAGCACATAGAGAGAACAAACAAACCAGCATTTGTATGCACCATACATGTCAGTCATTGCAAAAATAAGACCAGCAACGTTGTTTTGACCCTACTGGGCTTTTTTCCAGGTGTTCAACAGCCCAGTAGGGCTCAGGCATCGCTGTCAAAATCGTTCTTGTAATAAATGATATGTTTGGACCATCCAAATATTGGCAAGCGTGACATTTGATGGGAAATACACTGAAAACAGGGTTATTCAGAGAAAGGTGAAAGTCTGGAGAACCTTTGGAGAAGTGAAAATTTGAGGTCAAAATAGCAGATTTAGAAAGTGAGATAAATGGGAGAATTTTTCTGGTTTGGCTATTTTGACCTAGAATTTTCACTTTCACCGATGTTGTTGAATGACAAAAAAATAACAGGTTTTTCTTTAAAGTAAAAAAAAAAGGTGTTATCTGCGCTTATTCCTATAACATCGTGTGAAACAAAACACAATTAGAGGCTTTGGTTTACTGCAATGGCCATTGGAGTGTAAGCTTACCTGCCAACATCAAGGCACCTCTAGTGAAGATGAGTCCTAACCAATGAAACCACAGGCTGCTGTGTAGCTTTCTTTAAAAAAAGTAAGTCCTAGTAAATCCAGTCTGGTAAAAGAAGCATTTTAGCAAACAATTTATTTTTCTTACTACGAGGAGTTAATTCTGTTTATTCAGCAGACTTTAGGATAGCAAAGAATCAGCTTCCTGCTCCTTATCATGCTTGTTCAAGGGGGGGAAGTTTCAGATGTGTAAGGGGAAGATAATTTTTGTTACAGAGTTAAGAGACAGGAAGATAGAAAGCTCAGCTGTAAAACATGTATACAATTTTATATTTTTTAGCTAAAAAGAAAAAAAATATCTTTATTTGGCTATTGTTTTCACTGATTTACAGAGTACCTTGCTGCAGTTGGCAGGAGATAAACTATATTTATTGCGCTATATAAAAATATCCCTGTAAATTTCTCAGGAGAAATGATGTCTACAAAGAGCCACATCGTTTTGGTGGCAATCATGTTGAGCATCCTTTGATCTTGAATGATCAGAAACACGAGCACTCTAAATTCCTTAGTCTTCTGGATTTTGCATTCTTGGAGAATCTGATGTCTGAAGTGAAGGGAGCCGTGGCAGGGGAGCTCCCCTTTCTTCTGCAGCAGCAGCGTGCACACATACTGGGAGAGCAGTGCAGCCCTTTTTGAGGGACATACTGCACGGAACCAGCATGTCTCTGTGCAGCATGTCATGTGCTGGGGCTGCACAGAGTGTGCCCACTGTGCTGTAGATGTCAGCTCCACGCAGCAGGACCAGTCCGACACTTCAGGAAAGCAATTATATCTTAAATCTGTAAGGATTCAAAAATTCCAGATTTCAGAGACATCTAGATTTTAGAATTCTGGTTAACCTCCCTGATGGTTCTCCCGAGTGTGTCTCGGGGTTAAATTTCACCGCTGAGAGTGGTAACCCCCGAGACACACTCGGGTTGTATACATTAACTCTACCTGTGCTCCCTCGATGATCTCTGCAGTCTCCTCCGGCGAACGCAGCGTTTTACTTCCTGGATTCCTTCTCGCGAGGAAGGAACCAGGAAGTATAAGGTCGCGGTCGCCGGAGGAGGCAGCTGGGGACATCGAGGGAGCGCAGAGAGAAGTGATGTATCCAGCGGCATCCCAAGTGTTGCTCAGGGTTACCACTTCCAACATAGGAATTTAACCTCGAGCCACACTCGGGAATACCACTAGGGGGGGCAAAAAAAAAAATAGACCGCTTTTAGACGCGGTTTTTCACAAAAATTAGACCTCCAGGGAGGTTAAGGAGGGTCCAACCTGCACTGGTATTACAACCTGTATTTATTCATTTTAATACTATTCTCAATAGATCTTTTCCACCTGAAACTGGATACGATTTACAGGGTGCATGAAGTAACATTGTGCTTATAGATCCTGTTCTTCGTCTGGAAAGGCCTTATTTCAAGCTGGTTGCTGGACATGTTTTTATGGATTTTCCACGTGACAATAATAATCATAGACATTGTACATGATGAGAGAGAGAACAGCGGCTTCCACAGACAGATAAATATCAGTATATCGAAGATGTGTTTCCCACAGAGAGTCAATAATACTGTAACAATGAGAAACGTAATATTGTAACATGCGAGGTTTGATCCATCAACTTCAACTTTTCACACGTGACTGGCACAGCTGTTCATCCAAGCTAAATAAATAAAATGAACCTAATTTGCCAGGAAGAACAAGACCATAGTCTCCAAGCCAGGGTCAGAGACATGTCACTTGGGAATGGCTGTAGTCGTGACCTCTGCTTCTATGAGTGGTAAGAATTAAATATAGGGTAGACGTAGAGAGTAAACCTAAAGCAGTGATTTTGTAAAAATATTGAGGAACGTTACAGAGTCCCTTTAGGAAATGACCGGTAAAATAGGGGATGACCCTTTCTAACTCAACCACCATTAGAACCCGTATGGGTCCTTTATACTCACCCTTTAATCCAGGTTCCATTGACACTGCTGTCGATCTGGCAGCCAATGTTATTCCTTGTAACAGCAGTGTGTCCGTACAAGCAGGGGGCTGGATGCTCGCTTTAGTTTTGAGCCAATCCAATGGCTCTCAATGTACCAATAATGTTTCAAAAAAATTTAGAGCAGTAAAAAGCCTGAAAAAGCATTTTTTTTGGTCAGCATCATATTGGTAATAGCTACTGAGCACACCAATTTGAAAATCCAGGACCCTATTCCAAGGTTGTCATTAAAAATCAGATGCTGATGCAACAATTGTGTGCCAGCCATCAACCAATAGCATCTCACCTTTAAAGGTCCTATTCCAACCAAGACACATGTCAAGACGCTAAAGTTGGCAGGCGACATTAAAATTTCTTAGCAAGACATAAAGTGTGTGGAGCAGTGAAATTAATGGCTGGCGCCAGATAAATAGAGAATAATATAGACAATACTCAAGTGTCTCTTTGAATCAATGAGCTATCGGTATCACCTGAAAGAAAAATGTGTTGTTTATGTTTTTTATTTGAGGTGATACTGGTCACTCATTGATTCAAAGAGATACTTGAGTATTGTTTATATTATTCTCTATTTATCTGATCTTGCATAAACTCACCATCTATTGCATGTGTTATATTGTGTCACGGGCAACACCATCACACCCAGGTTGCACTAGGGAGGATTTTTTCCTGCTAAGGCCGGAACGTCTCCTTTACCAGCAAGGTTGGAGTAGATTGTAAAAAAATTAAGCTAATAATGCCTGCCATTGTGTTGTACGCCTCGAACGTTAATCTTAGCGACAACCTTGGAATAGAGCCCCCAATATTTAAATGAGGGTTACAGTGTAACTTTCTGTTTCCCTGCCTGTAGAGCCATGTATTAACCCTTTTTGGTGCAGGACATATTTTCAAAATTAGTCATATCGATAAAACTGTATCGAAGCGCTAAAGCCGAAATTTCCATTTATCGAGGAATAGGCGTGAGAGCTGGTAAACGAGTCATTATTTTATCGGGAATCAAAATTCCTTAATGAAAGGGCTGTGCCAAAAAATTGTCGTATGGCGGTATAAAAAATTTAACCTATTCAGGGTTTGAGCTGAATTAAATCGAGAATCAAAATATGTAACCTAACCGGGACAC
Organism: Leptobrachium leishanense; assembly: GCA_009667805.1. Lineage (NCBI taxonomy): Eukaryota > Metazoa > Chordata > Amphibia > Anura > Megophryidae > Leptobrachium > Leptobrachium leishanense. Next base: position 68,068,656 of record CM019069.1, on the reverse strand, counting down.
ATGAATATGCGTGCACACACATGTAGAGGCAGAAAAGTGTGGCTACCACAGTGAGAGCTAACCTGTCGTGTGGTAATCCTATGGGTGCTCCACCAAGAGGTTGGCCGTCCCATACCAGACTTTCACAAAAACGATGGGCCACACCAAAGTAACCGTAGAAAAAAATATCTTTATTCACTTCCCAAGGGGGGCTAAAATTCCGATGTTTTGGCTCTAGGCCTTAGTCATGCATCATGACTAAGGCCTAGAGCCGAAACATTGCAATTTTAGCCCCCCTTGGGCGGTGGATAAAGATATTTTTTCTACAGTTACTTTGGTGTGGCCCATCGTTTTTGTGAAAATGCACACATTTATATATGTACCTATATAAATATATATGTGTGCGTGTGTAATATATGTGTGAGACAGTGATTGATGGCCACCATCATATTTCTTTGTGATGTACAGCTTGTAGTGAACATGTTCCTGCCATTTTTAGTTTTCTATTCCGACTCTGTATTTTTCTCTAAATTCTTTTATGGAAGTGGAGATGATAAAGCCTGTAGGTCATTTGTAAAGCACTTAGTTTAATGTCAAAATTAAGTTCACTTACACAATTATCTGAACCGCTGTAATTTAGGTCCATGAGAGCATTGGTCACGTGCTCAGAGTACATCTAATTGTGGCTTGTATCTTCTGCTGTCCAAGGTGCTGAATTACATTCTGCATACATGAGGATAAAAATGTGTTGATGGCAGATGAAAAACAGACAAACCATTTAGCTTGCTGATTTCCGGTTTAAAAATGTACATTCTGTGTTCCCTGATTTCATTCCAGCTATGGTTTTATTGTGTTTATTGCAAACACAACGCAGACCCGGCATGGAAAGCCTGGTCAGGTTAGCTTCAGGGACTCTACTTAGCCCTGCTGTCATTAACGCTTTCACTACCAAAATAATTGTAATACAAAAAATAGCATTCAAGACCCATTTAGATACCAGTTTAATGCACTTCGTCTCTCTCCTGTGGAGAAATGAAATTCCAGACAGATCTCACTCTTTGCTTCCCTGTATTATTGTAAAGTAGATACAAGCAGCCCTCACCTTTGTTGTAACAGAAGGGGCAACAACCTTATTGCTGCATTACAACAGCGAGAGCGAGGAGAGAAGTGAAAGAGCACTAGGGTCACTCGCTAGTGCACAAGGATACAATTCAAGTAGCAGTAATTGCTGAAAATTGCTGAAAGCTGCATTGCTAATAATCTTAGTAGGATCGTTACAAATCCCCATAAGTAATATATCTGACCAGTTTTATTATTTATCTTTATCATATTTAATGTATTTAAAACCAAGGACATTTCTGCCTGTTTGCTAAGAATGCAGAACCCATGTGACATTGAGCAAGATAATGAACGCAATCTAGAGTTTAGAACCTTTCATCCCAGCAATATTTTTGTAAAGCATAAACACATTAAGTTGCCCACCGATGACCGGTCGTCCGCAAGGAGATAAAAATAAAGACTCAACACAATGATAATGCCAACTACTTTGTACTGTGGAATGATATATATTTATTACCGGCAACAGCTACAACCCCACCAAATATAAAATAATATTAACATATAAACCGTAAAATAACAGACAGTGCTGAAAGGGTACACCACACTTCCATCATACCTCTCCTAAACCAAACCAACTTAACTCCGTTCCCATCTCCCATACTTCTAATCCGCCCAATTCCACCAAAATCAAGAAACCCTACCTCAGCACTGCCTACCAACCCCCGCTGTGACAAAGGGGAAATTAAAAAAACCCGGTATTATAAAACAACCCCTACATAAGCTCTACCTAAAGGGAGGGAGGGTGGGGATCTTGCTTTCCTGATTACCTCAGGAGAAAAGGCGCGCAGAGCCACTGAGCATGCACCTTTTATCTGCTTCTGTAAACCCGCCCCTCTTCTTCCCGCTCTAACTCCTTCACTAGCTAAAAAATCCTCCTTGCGTCCTGGCATCAGGGGCAACTTAAGGGCCCTCCACCTGAGTTGTTCCAGGCCTTCATAGTGGAAACTAAAAACTCCATATTAAAACATAGAGTTCCCTTTTTTTAACCCTTTAATAATTGGACAGAGGTTGCTGACTGCCCCAATTAGGTTTTTCTTTTTGGGTGATTATTACTCACCTTTTGCCCCTCGCCGACTGCAGCTCCTCCTCTTCAGTTCAGGGACTCCCGAACTTGGAGGTCCCTGAGGCTTTTCTGCGCAATCTGTACATACGTACGCAAGTTCCCTAGTGCCTGCGTAGAACGGATGGATAAGAGCTGCGCTCATGCGGAGATCCGATCCATCAGCTGCCTTCTCGAAGACTGATCGCTACAGTGATTGGTCTTCAGAGAGGGTGACATTGGCACACAGAGAACAGTCTACGGGAAATTAAAAAAATCCCAGCCGCTGGTGACACTGGGGGGGGGGTGGAGGAAACTCCTCCATGTCACCCAGTGTTTTCACCAAATCAATGCAGCTGGGGGGGCACATAATAACTGTAAAGTGGTCAGGATGAGTAAAGTGTTCCTTTAACTACACATCCCACATTTCAACTAATTGTTATGATAATATTTATTTCAACCAAAACCGCTTGGTAGTGAAGGGGTTAAGTGCCCAGGATGTTGCATCCTAATATAGAATCTCTAAAGATCGCTAAAATAGAAATAAACGGTAATTGATCTTAAGGTATTAGGTACTGTTTAGGTGATCGTTTTCTCCTTCTCTTTTTGAACTCCCTTATTGAACTATTGATACTGTCAAATAATTAATGTGAAACATGAAGGAGGACATATTTAGGTTTCTCTTACTCCTTAGTGTATGGGTACTGTTGTTAACCCGAATGACCGTTCTAATGGGATTGGTGGTCACCTAATGATACTGGTTTCTGATGTAAGTACCTGCCTCCTGACCTTTTTGCAACATGTGGCAAACCTCTCACTTTTGCCTCCAAAGGCCTGTGTGTTTTTAGCTTTTTGGCTAGCTGAATGTTCTTTTAAGAGTGTTTATAGCTGTGAATCCATTCCGAATGCATAATAATCATCGTAAAGAGAAATTTGACTTAGTTTCACCTGATGCTAAGTGCCATATACATGGCAGTTGTACTTGTGAATATATTTAAGCACAGCCGGGTCTCATTAGTACCTCGCTGCCAGCTGCTCTGGCATAAACACAGATTAATGCCATTCACAGGTGAAGTATGGTAATTTGTACAGTTTCTGGAGATACAGTGTATATAGTTTGTGTTTGTTTCCTTTAACTACACCATGAGTCACCTAATTACTAACCTGGGAGAGCGTTTGTAGCCATTATACTTTTTTCATTCATTAAATGCAAAGCAACAGACACAAATTTCTTCGCTCATAGAGTTGGGCCGGCTAAAGTATTTCAAAGATAAGTACCTTTACTGACAGTAAGAAGTGTACTTGGTTACTTAGGGATACTCTGAGGATAATTTAGATGGGGATAGATCAGAAGAGTTAAACATACCCCTTCTGATCCTTCTGAATCCCCCGTCCCATTTTAACACTTTAGGTGGTTTTATAACCTACATTTTTCCCAGCATCGGGCTCCCTAGGCTCTGGCCAGAAGTGATGAGCTGTTATGTGACCAGCAAGAAGCTAGATGCTGTATCAAGCATCTAACCAATCAAAAGAGAGTGCCTTGTGAGCTAATGGATGGAGCCCCAAGAGTCCCAATTATGAGGAAGCTGAGATTTGCGCATGCATGATCTCACCTTCTGGGCAGGGCTAATTCCCACATTCAGAAAGCTAAATTAGCCCTCCAAGACCCCCAAAGGGGAAAAGGGGTGAGGGCACTCAAATCACTGTGACCACTCAAACTGCAAAAACTCTTAATTTGGCATAAGCTGCCTCAAAAGTGACAACTGTAACACACCTTCAGGTCTACATATTTTAAACTCAACAAACTGATGCCTATCTACAGCTTTTGTGGCTTATGGTAGATGAAAATTTCAATTGTTCTAGTTGTTTTTTGTTATAAATACCAAAGAATAATGGTTTATAGAATAAATAATTTAGTTAAAAAAATTATTCCGATTCCACAATCTTCTATCTTCCATAGTTCTTGCTTATACCTTCTTCACATCGTCATTGCATGTTCCTCAATCCTTCCTCATATCTTGCTCATACTGCCTTCACCCTGTAATACTATGTAAATCAAACGTTCATATATATCCCTATATTTTTACACTTTCCCTTTAGATTTCTCAAACTATCTTCATATCTAATTCAGACCTTTGTTTGAACTAGTCCTCAAACGTTTCTCGTACCTTCCACATCTTATGGTCAAACCTTCATCGGTCCATTCTTGCATCCTCATACCTTGCCCATACTGTCTTCAAGAATTTGTCACATATCCTCAAAGATTCCTCATTTGTTCCTCAAACTTTTTTCTCTACTTAAAACGTGTTTCACGAAACCTTTCTCATGCACTGCTTGACCAAAGATTATAAAAATTACCACCTACTGTACAAGCTTGTTAGGATCTGGGGTTGCTTCTGTTGGTCAGGACTAGGTTCAGCAATGTTATGTGCCCAAAACCTGAGGTCAACCGACTCCCTGAATATACTAAATAAGCAGCTTTTTGCATCAATGGATTTTTTCTTCCCTGATGGTGCGGGCAAATTCCAAGATGACAATGCTAGGATTCATCAGGCTCAAATCGTGGAAGAGTGGTTCAAGGAGAATGAGACATCATTTTCACACATGGATTGGCCAACACACAGTCCAGACCTTAACCCCATTGAAAATCTTGGGATGCCCTGGAGAAGACTTTATGCAGCGGTTCGACTCTCCCATCATCAATACAAGATCTTGGTGACAAATTAATGTGGGCAGAATCAAATGTTGTGAAACACAGAAACTTATCGAATGACACTGTTGACCACCCCCTCCTTCTACAGACACTCAACTCTCTGGGTCTCGGTGACACTGCACATGCTTGGGTTGACTCCTATTTATCCAATAGGTCCTTCTGTGTGTCCTTTGCTGGTATCTCCTCCTCTTCATTGCCTCTATCTGTTGGTGTACCTCAAGGCTCTGTCCTTGGTCCTCTGCTCTTTTCCATCTACACCTCCTCCCTGGGCAAAATCATCAACAGCTTTGGCTTTAATTACCACCTCTATGCTGATGACACTCAGATCTACCTCTCTACCCCTGATCTCTCTCCCCCTGTCCTTTCAAAAGTCAATGACTGTTTATCTGGCATCTCCTCCTGGATGGCCTCCCACCACCTAAAGATCAACATGTCAAAGACTGAGTTCCTACTTATTCCTCCCTCCAATGCCTCCCCACCTCCTGACTTCTCTATCACGGTGGAGGGTATCACCATCTCCCCATCAAACCAAGTTCGCTGTCTTGGAGTTACACTTGACTCTGCTCTTTCCTTCATCCCCCACATCAAGTCTCTTTCCTCCTGCTGCTGATACCAATTGCGTAATATTTCCAGAATTCGGCCATTTCTTACCGCTGTCACCACAAAACAACTCATACACGCCCTGGTAATCTCCCGACTCGACTATTGCAATAATCTCTTATCTGGCCTCCCTCTGTCCCGACTCTCCCCCCTACAATCCATCCTGAACGCCTCCGCCAGGCTAATTCACCTCACCCGCAGCTCTGTCTCTGCCGCTCCCCTCTGCGAGTCCCTTCACTGGCTCCCCATCCACTGCAGAATTAAGTTCAAAATCCTTATCCTTACCTACAAAACCCTCACTAACTCAGCTCCCCACTACCTGTCCTCACTAATCACCAAATACACCCCAGCCCGCTCCCTAAGGTCAAACAGCGACCTGCGCCTAGCTTCTCCCCGCATCACCTCTTCCCATGATAGACTGCAGGATTTCTCACGCGCAGCCCCCACTCTCTGGAACGCTCTCCCTCATACTGTCAGACTTTCCCCTAACTTCTCTTCCTTCAAACGCTCCCTTAAAACGTTCCTATTTAGGGAAGCCTACCACCCAACTCACTGACGCAACCATCAATCACTCTCACCTTGCAGTCCTCCCCTCCTGTTTCCAACCCCAACCCTCCTAGATTGTGAGTTCCTACGGGAATAGGGCCCTCATCTCCTCCTGTACTGTTTGTCAAATGTTGTTCAATGTATTGTAACCCTGTCTATACTGTGCCTATTGTACAGCGCTGAGGAATATGCTGGCGCTTTATAAATAAAGAATAATAATAATAATGCCACGCGATTCCGTGCCAAAACCAAACCAAAAGGCTGTCCAATGAAATATTAAAGTTAAGTAATAGAAAACATCAACAACTTAAACAGTCTGTGCTGACGTCACGTATCCACAATGTTTCTGCACACTGAATCTGTGAAATATTACATTTTGGATCCTCGCTACTTATTTCCCCAAAATCTATGAGCATTAGCTTATTTCTAGAGAAACATATAAGCACATTAACTTTTCCTTGATGATATCTATTGTCTGGTTGTTGCCAGGTTCCGGCGACGTTCTAGTTAGCTTCAGAGAGTGAGGAGGAACCCAATGTAAATGTTCTATTATCTTCCAACAGTCTCTACAGATAAATTGTTATGACTATCCATATTAATATCTGCCTGAGCACAGATAAAAAATATTCCCAGAGTGGGTCAGTGGGTTATTTCTTTACTGCACGCACTAAAGGAGGGCTGACGCTGAAGGCACACAGAGCTGAGGGTTTAATATCTGTGGCCGTTTGACATCTTTTGTCACCTGCTCAATATCCTGAATACATGAGGAATTCATGAAGGACCTAGGAGTGTGTCGGCTCAGAATATTGCTGCCTGGAAGGGCTTACATGAAATTGTTGTGAATCCCCAGCTGGGCTGACACATGAAAGGATGGAGGCATCGGAGGCACTGAGTGAAAGAGAAAGACAAGGGGAAGGGTGGGAGAGGAGACAAGACGAGTCAGAGTGCGATGCCGGGGAAGTGATATAGACATTGGAGAGTGGAGAGAGAGGTAGAGAGTGGAAAATATATATATATAAAAATGTAATTTCACACACAGGTAGAGGTGCAGGGGGGAGGAAGAGGGAGGGAGATAGAAAGAGAGATGGAGACTGAAAGAGAGTGAAAAAGAAAGGAAAAAAATGAACATAAGAAAGTAAAATCACAAGAACGAATGAAAGAATAAAGGTGGAAAGAAGAGGGTAATGGAGGAAAGAAGAAGGAAGAAAAACGAGTATGAATAAACAGCAGCAAAGCAAACTGGTTCAAGAAGAACTGAAAGAGTACGAGACTTTGAGTGCAATGATTGTAAGGAGGGGGGGATAAGAAGAATGGAGAAAGAAAAATTAAGACAAGAGGTTGAAATAGCGATGAATCACGATGGAGGGCCTGGGGTGCGCAGTTCCTGTGATTTACGCTCTCAGCAGCAGTTTGCATGTTACCCTCCAGCTCACAGACACAAAATTAACTAAGTCTTGCAATTAAACCAAACAGTGTGATCCATATACCCTACAGGCATAGGTCTCCCTAAGCTCCTGCACTTCCAGCGAGGGGAATATGCTATGTACATCTCCTCGAGAGGCACTATTGCTTTTCAGATAAAAAATGGCTTGTGCCGATTACGTTTTCTCTCCCTAAATGAGCTGTAATACAGGGCTGAACCCCATTAAGCAAAGTTTAAGGGCACTCTCAGATTGGGCTTAGGACATGATATCGATGAACGTGGCACTCTTGCTGGCTGCTGTTACGCTGTACAAAGATTAACCTTATGAAAACCCCTAACATGTCAGGCACTTAATGATATGTTATGCCAGGCATGTTAAACTTATTATCAGTCACGCCATGCATTTAATGATATGAATGTATTAGCTTAACCCTGTGTTGTTTAAGTAAACATGTATAGCCGCCATTATGATGCTTATCCATCCTTTTTAACTGCAGACAAATTGATGGAGCATCATAGTTAAGGTAGGCTGTGGGGCAGGGCTCAAAATTTCCACGTGTCTACTCGCATTTGGCGAGTGGAAATTAAGTGAGCGTGAGTGGAAATGCACACGCAGGCAGCACAATAAATTATTTTGTGCTGTGTATTCCGGCAGTGCCACTGTGCCGCCCCCCTTCCCCAGGCTGCAGGGTGGCAGGGATCAGCTGCCTAACCTGACCAAGCTCGTCTCTGTCACTAGCAGGGGGTGGAGAGGAGCTTCCCTGCCTCTTCGCTCTGCTCACACTGGGGTCTGATGTCTGGGTATTAATGTTATTTTTGTAACTTTATTCTAAATAAAACCTTTAACAGTGTAATTTCATAAGATAATTTAAGTGGGTGTGTTTAGGGGCAGAGTTAAGGGCTGGGTAGGGGTTAGGTGGAGCAACTGGTGGCGAGTTACTCTTATGGCCTGGTTAGTAGCTTGGTACTTGAAATTTTGAGCCCTGCTGTAGGGCATCATGTTTCCTGGCCTGGGCAGGTTCTTGGCTGGGTCAGTCAATATCTGTAGATGATATACAAGATTCCTGCTGGTATGGGGCTACACTAATATAAGCTGCTGAAATATGAAATATTGTAAAGGTCCCCAGCCGCACTTGGGTTATCACAGGGCCATCGTTAAGTCACCTCTGAAAATGTCTGCTCTTATCTCCTCTCTGAGTTTGGGTATTCCGGGCTTTGTGTCTACAGTGCTAAAATTGTTCTCTTTGTTTTATTGTCATGTCAGGACAGGATGCATTAGAAATGACAGACGTCAGCGCTCTGTGTGTCCTGGTTTATCAGGGTAAAGGCCTATGGGACCAAAGAGGGCCTGTCGTTAAAAGGAACGTGACAGGCCTTAGGAGTCCGGCAGCTGTGGTTTCTCTCAAGTGACAGAAAATAGTAATGTCTGCCGACGACCTCTAAAATATAGGCAGGGCTCAAAGTTTTCTCTAAAACATTGTTCACTTTTTACAGTGTGTGTGGAAGGGCTCGATAGATTGATCATATTGTTATGTCCCTGCTGCTTTTCCAAAATAGAGAAGTGCCTTATTTATATATTCCAATATAAATCAAGAATTGCTGTTGGTACCAATCGTTTAAGGGTATGGACCCAGTGTTTGATTGGATGATTCTTTCTTTCTTTCTTTCTTTCTTTCTTTCTTTCTTTCTTTCTTTCTTTCTTTCCTTTCTTTCCCTCCCTCTATCTTTCCATTTCTTTCTTTCTTTTTTCTCTTTTCTTTCTTTCTTTCTTTCTTTCTTTCTTTCTTTCTTTCTTTCTTTCTTTCTTTCTTTCTTTCTTTCTTTCTTTCTTTCTTTCTTTCTTTCTTTCTTTCTTTCTTTTTCATCAAACAGGGGATCATGGGAATTAAAGTCCAATTCGAAATAGCAGAGTTCATGGGAAGTCATTATATATATATATATATACAGTTGTGTTCAAAATTATTCAACCCCCACTGAAATTGAGTGTTTTGGCCAGTTTGACATTGATTTTGATCATTCAGTCATCTTGCTTACAATTAAATCAAAGAGGCACGTGTAGGTCAGACAAATATAACATAACATTTATAATGAAATAACCACAAATGTCTTTTCTGTGCTCACATCATTATCACTTTTATTCAACCCCCAAGTGACATTCAATCTTAGTACTTAGTACAACATCCTTTTACAGTTATAACAGCTTTTAAACGTGAAGCATAGCTTGACACAAGTGTCTTGCAGCGATCTACGGGTATCTTCGCCCATTCGTCATGGGCAAAAGCCTCCAGTTCAGTCACATTCTTAGGCTTGCGCACTGCAACTGCTTTCTTTAAGTCCCACCAGAGGTTCTCAATCGGATTTAAGTCAGGTGACTGCGATGGCCACTCCAAAATGTTCCAGCCTTTAATCTGCAACCATGCTCTAGTGGACTTGGAGGTATGCTTGGTATCATTGTCCTGTTGAAAGGTCCAACGTCTCCCAAGCCTCAGGTTTGTGACGGACTGCATCACATTGTCATCCAATATCTCCTGGTACTGAAGAGAATTCATGGTACCTTGCACACGCTGAAGCTTCCCTGTACCTGCAGAAGCAAAACAGCCCCAAAGCATGATTGACCCCCCGCCATGCTTCACAGTAGGCAAGGTGTTCTTTTCTTCATAGGCCTTGTTCTTCCTCCTCCAAACATAGCGTTGATCCATGGGCCCAAACAATTCTAATTTTGTTTCATCAGTCCACAGAACACTATCCCAAAACTTCTGTGGTTTGTCCACATGACTTTTGGCATACTGCAGTCGACTCTTCTTATTCTTTGGAGACAGCATTACCTGATGAAAAACACTTGAATGAACCTCTGTTCTTCAGAGAGGTAGTCTTTAAGGGGTTGAATAATTGTGTCAATGAAGAATTCACAAAAGAAACATTTACTACTGTATTACAAAACCAATTGATGTCATTTTATTTGCATATGGTTCTTTAAAAAGTCCTTGTAGGATTTCATTCTGAATACAATTACAAATGTACACTAAATTCCCTAAAACCCTTTACAGCATTGGGGGTTGAATAATTTTGAACACAACTGTATATATATATATTAACCATTGGATGACCATTCTCTGAATTGAAAGGCATATTATTGAGTTTATCAGAGCAATAATTCATAAATTTGCAGGATTATCAATTAAAGGAGGTGGATGACCTGTCTGAAACTGTGGATTGTGCATTACCTCTTGTTGAAGAGTTGGCTAGCGAAAAACGAAAAAACAAAACGCTGAATGGAAGATTGTTGGGTAATTGATAGTTATCATCATTAAAGGTTATGTGAATGAGAGACTGTAAATGAGCATTTAATAAATGATTATGTAGTCAGAATTACAGTTCCAGACTGAGTTTGCGTGATGCCACAAATGCTTTATAAGATCACTGAGATTTTTTGGATACTATTTTTTTCGTCTGTATGTGTGATTTCAGAAATTGTACGCACCATTTAATCCTGCGATCAGAAAAGTTACACGTGGCTTATTGATGATGGTTGTTAAAACTGACTTTTGTAATCTTCCACCAATATTTTTTATATATATATTTTATTTTTCATTTAGGAAATGGTTATTTCACTATGAATGCCAGATGCAGTGTTTTTCTGAGTTTGTACCTTGTGTGCACTGATGGGTTTCTATATTTGTAATGTTATATTGTGGTGATAAGGCAATCTGTGTTATTGATGTCTGGCCATGGCACCCCTGATGTTTTGCATCGAGGCAGAGCAGGATATGCCACTCTGAAACATTTAGGCAGCAAAGGTTAGCAGTTACTGGCCTGTAAGAAGAGAGCCATGTTCCTCGGGAATCCATGTACATGTGATCCATGGTCTTGTAAGCTGCAATGTTGCATGTCCCATCCCTTTGAAGAGGATATTACGATGCTAAGAAGCAACCTGAGTGAATTGGGGATCTGATTCCAAAGCAGCGGTATCCTGCAGAGCTGGGACATATTTTAGGGTTTTCTAAACATTCGCTGCCTTTGTTTCTATCTAAATATTGTCATGAGAAGATCCTTAAAAAACTTGGTTTCCTTTCTCTGAATAGTGCACACATACACACTGATGCACCCAAAAAGATTGTGATGGCCATAAAATCAGTAATATTTCAATTGATTTAGGACCCCCCCACACACACACGCACAGGGCCCTATTACACACATCGCATTAGCTGTGTTAGCTGTGGTAGCCCTAGCGCGGGCACACCATATTACATTCCGAATGCTAACGGGTTAAAAAATCCTTTAGCGATTCGGAGCTAGCGCTTTTCAGCATGAGCTTACTGTACTTTACGCTCGCTATGCTTAACATGGGGCGTGCAAAGTGTTAATTAGCTTTAAGATTACAAAGTCCTAACACTACTTACCATCCCACTGCGGTTAACTCAAAAGTTAACCACAGCTAGGACCTGGTGCTAACTGATTCCGCTTCTGCAGAATCAGCCAGCACCCACTTAAATCCCCCCAAAAATAATCATATATTCACCTCTCATCTCGCTTGATCAACTTTTTCTTGCCGCTGGGAGCAGAGAGAGACTGGGGAAAAAAGTCCCCCACTCTCTCTCTGTGAATCACTACACCGACCTCGCGAGGTGAGATCCTCCAGGTCATGTGACCCGGCAGTGGATGCCTCAATGGAGTCCTATGGACTCCATGGAGGGGATGCTTGCGGCGGCGCTTAGCGTTGCCGCGAGCATCCCGAGGCTTAGCGCCGCGTTACGGTGCAGGCTGCTGGATTAGCGCCTGCACTGTAATATCACAGTAAAACAGGGATGCTAAGGAGAAACCTACTGGCGGCGCAGGTGTTCCTCCTTAGCGTCCCCATTTTAGCATTTGGAACGTAATATGGCCCACACTGTATGGCAAAGTTTTACTTTGGTAAGGGTAATCAATCAAACTGTGATTAATTGAGAATGCACCACAAACTACTGAATATAGGACAAACTTGCTGAGCTGGAGTTGGAATATTTTATCCAGGTTATCATGTTTTTTTAAAATTTGTAATCCATCTCTTTATAGTCTTTAGAGTTAATAAACACCCACATAGGTTTTTTTTAACTTCTTGCAGAGAATTCTTAGAACCAACATTTCATTGAGAAGCTCTTGATGTATTTTTGTGATAATTATATGGTAAACATACAGTATTTATGTGTCAGGGTCTGGCCCCCCTCGTCCCGCGCGCCGGGCTCACCTTCCCCGGAGTGCCTCCGGAAGCGGTACCCCCCGCCCAGCAGGTGCCGGGCTCCATCGCCCACTCAGCAGGCGGCGTTCCGCGGCGGCTCCCCACGTCCGTCGCGAGCGGGGATCTCCCGCCATATTGGCCGGGGATACCCCATCCAACTCCAGCATGGCGTTGGGCGGCGGCCGCGCGTCACGCAGAAGGGGCGGGGCTTCGGCACTCGCGTCATCGGGGAGATGACGCTGGGGCCTCCATTCTCCACCATTGGTGGGATTAAGGGGAAGGAGGGACTTGGCAGCTGAGGAGGGGAAGGGCTGTCCTGGGCGCCCTATTTAAACCCCTCGCTCCCATGGATTGATGTTCAGACGTTCTGTGCCCCCATGCTTAATCGCTGGTCACTGATACCTCTTAATACCTCCAAGCCTACCTCCCTTACCCTCTATTTGGATTTCCCGGTATTTGACCTCGGCTGACCCCCTCTACTTTGAACGAACTCAGCCTGCCCCTGATATTGGACCGTGTACCTCGACCTGCCTACGTTCTACAATCCACGCCCTCTGCATTACTCAACGATCTATCTTCAATCCACGCTGCCCGAGTATTGGAAGATAAGGTACTGCATCCTGGGTTCCAAATCCTGATCTACACGTGACATAACGTCTGAACCGACCCTATGGAATCCGCAGACCTCGCAGAGACCCTCGAAGTCCTGACTCGTGAGATAGGAGCGCTCTCCCTATCCCACCAGGAATTACGCACTCAAGTTCGGACCCTTCAAGGTGCCCCCCGACCGAACTCTTTGTCCTCCCTAGCCATGCCTCCCTTTCCTCAGGAAGATATGAACGCCCCTGAGCCCAACATCCCGCTTCCTGACCGTTACGATGGTAATCGTACCCACTTTCGTGAGTTCATCACTGGATGCCAGCTTTTCTTTTCACTCAAGCCTCGTACCTACAATAACGGTCTCATCAAGGTCCACACAATCATTACTCTCCTCACAGGAGATGCCAGAGCCTGGGCTCACAACCTCCTCTATGCTCAGGACCCAGCCTTGAACACGTGGGATACGTTTGTCGCCGCCATGGATGCTATGTTCGGTGACCCTTTTCGCATGACATCCGCTCAAAACGCCATTCGATCTCTTAAACAAGGCAGACACCCTGTAGAAGAATATATCACAGCGTTTAAGAGTCATGCCCTCGATACCACATGGAACGAACCTGCCTTGATAGACCAATTCCGCCGTGGCCTGAGTGAGCATATCAAGGATGAGTTGGCCAGAGGCGCCCTTCCCACCACCCTGGAGGATCTTATCCATCTCACTATCGCCATAGACAGGCGTTGGAGGGAACGCCAACAAGAGAAGGGAACACCCTCTGGACCCACCCCCTCCTTCCAACCTAAGCGACAGGCATCTCCCGCACCTCCTCGCCTTTTCTCTCCTCCCGCTCCCCTTTCAACAACGGAAGAACCTATGCAAATAGAGTTGGTGCGGGGCCATCTACCTCCGGAGGAACTGGCACGCAGACGGAGGAACCAACTATGCCTATACTGTGGTGGGGCAGGGCATCTTGCCAGGCTTTGCCCTGAAAAGACCAAGACCCGGGAAGGTAAGACCACCATCTTTTTTGCCAACACAGGTTCTCTGTCAAAACCGTCAACTCATCTGTTTTCTATCCCTGTCACCTTGCAGTGGAATGAGAAGACAATCACCCTCCCGGCCATGATAGACTCCGGAGCGAGCAATTGTTTCTTTGATGTTTCCTTTGCCCAACGATTATGTATCCCGACATGCAATAAAGAATACCCTGTAAGCATACTACTGGTAGACGGCTCTCCTTTAAAATCAGGGGTTGTAGACAAAGAAACCACACCCCTACAAATGATGGTTGGGTCAGCTCATAAAGAAAAAGTGACGTTTGATTTGATTCAGACACCCCTGTCTCCAATCATCCTCGGGTTACCCTGGCTCCGGCTACATAGCCCCGCTATCAATTGGTCCACTGGTACGGTTTCCTTTTTTTTGAGTTCTGCAAAAAAGGGTGTCTGTCCCCATCCGATCCGTTACCTCTCTGCACCATCCTAGACCATGGCACCCAACGCACTTTTGTCCACCTACCACAGGTGTATCATAATCACCAAGAAGTCTTTAACGAAAGAGGGGTTGAGTCACTTCCCCCACATAGGGAATACGACTGCCCCATAGACTTATTACCTGGGTGCGCCATTCCATTCGAGAGGATTTACCCCCTTTCTGAACCAGAGTTAACTGTTCTAAAGACATACATCGACGAGAACCTAACCAAGGGGTTCATCCGTCCTTCCACGTCCCCTGCAGGTGCTGGGATCTTTTTCGTAGGTAAAAAGGATGGGGGCCTACGACCATGCGTGGATTATCGAGACCTGAACAGAATTACGATTAAAAATCGATACCCATTACCCCTTATTCCAGAACTACTAGAACGGTTACAAACGGCCAAGATCTTCTCCAAATTAGACCTCAGAGGGGCTTACAATTTGGTCCGCATACGGAAAGGCGATGAATGGAAGACCGCCTTTCGTACGCGTTACGGTCACTTCGAATACAAGGTCATGCCATATGGCTTATGCAACGCCCCGGCTACGTTTCAACATCTGGTAAATGATATCTTTCGCGATTTACTGGATAGATACGTCGTAGTCTATCTAGACGACATTCTGATATACTCGACATCACTAGAAGAACACCGGACCCATATGCATGAAGTCCTGACCCGTCTCCGTACTCATAACCTATATGTCAAATTAGACAAATGCGTTTTTGAGACACAAAAAATACCCTTCCTAGGATTTATCCTTTCACCGGGAAAAGTGGAGATGGACCCCCTCAAGATCACAGCTATAACCTCTTGGCCCACACCCGCCAACAAAAAGGAGGTACAACGATTCTTGGGATTTGCCAATTTTTATAGGAAATTCATTCGGAACTTCTCCAAACAAGTACAGCCTCTCACAGCCCTCACAAAAAAGAACAACAAATTCGTGGACTCCTGAAACGCAAACAGCATTTAAGAGACTTCAACATCTTTTCGTTTCTGCCCCCATTCTGGAACTCCCTGACCTCACCAAACCCTTCTTCCTAGAAGTGGATGCCTCCGATAAAGCAACCGGTGCAATCCTGTCCCAGAGAAACGACTCCGATGATAAACTACACCCGGTGGCTTTTCATTCCAAACGACTCAATGTCGCAGAGATTAATTACGATATCGGGGATAAGGAACTATTAGCCATTAAACGTGCTCTAGAAGAGTGGAGACACTTGCTGGAGGGAACATTACACCCAATCACGGTGTACACCGATCACCGCAACCTGGAGTATCTCCAAACCGCTAAAAGGCTGAATTCACGACAGGCTCGCTGGTCCCTTTTCTTTGCTCGTTTTTTTTTCCATATAACATACCGCCCTGGAAACAAAAACGGCAAAGCAGACGCACTTTCCAGACATTTCTCAGAACCTGACCTATCCAACTCTTCACAAACCACCATTCTCAAGGAAGAACACTTTCTTCATACCTGTTCAGAAGTTCTAGACAAGATGCGAAAAGATCCTAATCAGAAGACCCATACCCAATATCTCGATGGGTTACCAACAGCTCACGATCGAATCTACGTCTCTCCACAAAACCGCCTTGAAGTCCTTCAAACCGTTCATGATTCACTTTCAGCAGGTCATCCAGGCATCAACAAAACTATCAAACTCGCCAATCGTTACTTTTGGTGGCCATCCATCAATACAGAAATCAAACGGTACGTGCAATCCTGTCAAATATGTAACCAATCTAAACATTCAACCCTCAGGCCTGCAGGACTACTACAACCACTGGTAACACCAGACGCCCCATGGAAAGCCATCACAGTGGACTTTATTGTAGATTTACCACCATCCCACGGTAACACAACCATCATGGTGGTTGTAGATAGACACACGAAAATGGCCCATTTCGTCCCTGTCTCGAGCCTCCCAACAGCCGAAAAAACAGCCAATCTTTTTTACCACCACATTTTTCATCTCCATGGAGTACCGTCTTCGATTATCTCAGATCGGGGCACGCAATTCACGTCCAAACTCTGGTCTGCCTTCTGTGGAATCCTCAAAATCAAGATCTGTCTCTCCTCTGCATTTCACCCCCAAAGTAATGGACAAACCGAACGGGTAAATCAATGGTTAGAACAGTACCTGAGATGCTTCACAACCTACCTACAAGACAATTGGCACACCCTCCTACCGTCGGCAGAATTTTCGTACAACTCCCAATTCCACGACTCCATAAAAAATACCCCGTTCTTTGTAAACTTCGGCTATCACCCCTCCCTGTTACCAGATCTACCGTCTATGGGATCCGTACCCTCTGTCAACGATCGGATTCTCCAATTGCAAGATTGCCACCGTCACCTCCAGACCATTATCAAAGAGACTCAACAAACCCAAAAGATCCAAGCGGATCGACGAAGACGACCCCCTCCTTCCTATCAAGTAGGTCAAAAGGTCTGGCTTTCGACCCGACACCTCAGACTCTCCTGCCCAACGAAGAAACTGGGACCCAAATATATAGGGCCCTTCACCATTGTGATCGTGTACTCTCCGGTGCATGTTCGTCTGGAGTTACCACCATCCATGAAAGTGCACCCGGTGTTCCACGTCTCTCTCATCAAACCACACGTCTCCGACACGCTCTTCAGACGACCCTTGGCCCCTCCGGGCCCCCTCCTCGTAGATGGCGAAGAAGAATTTGAGGTCGAAGATGTTTTAGATTCCCGTTATCGCAGACACCGTCTTGAGTATCTTATCCAGTGGAAAGGCTATGGCCCTGAGGAACGTTCTTGGGAGCCGGCCTCTGTGGTGCACGCCCATCATCTGGTCCAAAACTTCCATCGGGCCCATCCGGAGAAACCGGCTCCCTTGCGCCTCCGGGGGTTGTGCCTTGAGGGGGGGGGGTAATGTCAGGGTCTGGCCCCCCTCGTCCCGCGCGCCGGGCTCACCTTCCCCGGAGTGCCTCCGGAAGCGGTACCCCCCGCCCAGCAGGTGCCGGGCTCCATCGCCCACTCAGCAGGCGGCGATCTGCGGCGGCTCCCCACGTCCGTCGCGAGCGGGGATCTCCCGCCATATTGGCCGGGGATACCCCATCCAACTCCAGCATGGCGTTGGGCGGCGGCCGCGCGTCACGCAGAAGGGGCGGGGCTTCGGCACTCGCGTCATCGGGGAGATGACGCTGGGGCCTCCATTCTCCACCATTGGTGGGATTAAGGGGAAGGAGGGACTTGGCAGCTGAGGAGGGGAAGGGCTGTCCTGGGCGCCCTATTTAAACCCCTCGCTCCCATGGATTGATGTTCAGACGTTCTGTGCCCCCATGCTTAATCGCTGGTCACTGATACCTCTTAATACCTCCAAGCCTACCTCCCTTACCCTCTATTTGGATTTCCCGGTATTTGACCTCGGCTGACCCCCTCTACTTTGAACGAACTCAGCCTGCCCCTGATATTGGACCGTGTACCTCGACCTGCCTACGTTCTACAATCCACGCCCTCTGCATTACTCAACGATCTATCTTCAATCCACGCTGCCCGAGTATTGGAAGATAAGGTACTGCATCCTGGGTTCCAAATCCTGATCTACACGTGACATTATGAATATATCTTTAATCAGCAGACACCAGATTGCAGAATTGACAATTATTGAATTGACAATAGTCAATCATATATATCAGTTCACTATACTGCGGACACACCGGTCCAACTGGTAAACATATTTAGTGATTTATACTTATTGTAATTCCTATTAAACAAAGAGATAGAGAAATCTATATATTCTTGTACATTATTTTCATAGATTCTTTGGTGGTTTGGTCAGGTGTCTGATTACATGCATAGAAGAAACTCTGCTTTGGAGTTTAATTTATTTTACATCAGTGGTTCCCAACCCTGGTCCTCAAGTAATCGGTAAAACCAGAAATCAGAAATCAGGCCAGGTTTGCCAGAAATCTGAAGCATAGGACAGGTGATATGATTGGCTGCTCAGTGATTGCAGGGTTCAGTCTGCACTTCCCCAAGGTAATGCTTAAAATCTGGCATGTTAGGGGTACACCGGGAAACGCTGGAAGGCAGGTAGGCCTGAATGGGCTATACCGCCACACGGCTCTCTGGCAACGTCCCCGGCCCGCCTCCCTTCCCTGCAGCTGATCACTGCAATTGGATGCAGGCGGGACTGCCTGAACACGAGCAGCCTGCCTGCAGCCAATTATGGTGATCAGCCACAGGGAAGGGAGGTGGGCCAGGGGAGTTGCCAGAGAGCCGCGGGTCATACTATGCCATCCATCGGCATTCAGGCCCACCTGCTACCAGGATGGCATAGCGCACAAAGGGTTAAAATCTGGCTTTTTTTTTTTAGGGGTTCTTGAGAACTAGGCTTGTGAACCACTGTTTTAGACGTATTTAGGGAAAGTAATGGATTTTCTCTTTTACCATCTGTGTTGTAATGACATCTCTAACAGATATGATTTTTTTTCTTCTTCTTTATTGAACACTTACCCATCAAATTTTGCTGTATGTTTGAAGATATATAAATAAAAAAGCTAACAAACATATTTAAGTTAAGCAAAAACATGAAAACAAGCTTAAATATTTAAAGACTGGTAGGAATGGACGAAGACTTTACGTGAAAAAGTTGATCTGTTTTCTTTTTTTTAATATTATTATGAAGAAAACCATATGCATTCCCAGATGGCAATGTAGTGTAATGCACCATACCCCACCCTGACATATGAAAATTATAACTTGAAACAGGAGGAGCACAATATGCGACACAATTGTATAAAATAGTCCCTTCTAGCATCTGTCTTGGTTTCTTAGAAAATGCATTGGGGAAAGGGAAAAGTGGATACAATAATGTTTTATAACGTGCAGACAGTCATGTTAGAGAATATTGACCCTTTAAGTACCAACAGCATCCTAGTTGAACTGTAAAAACCATAGACTAACATGCAACATGGTTCTTGGCTTAACCCTTTATTCTGAACTCGCCAAATGAGTGGAATGTTTCACGATGACAAAGACCATAGGTGTTCGTTAACCAGCTCTGCGTACTCACAAATTTATGTTGATACTGGTAATTGGAACTTGACTGTTCTGAAAGTGACACCACCATTAGGGATGAGCTGTTCAGTTCGATCAGTTCAGAGTTCGACTCGAACATTGGCAGTTCCAAAGTTCGAACTTCGAACTTTTTGGGGTGTTCGGTTCGAGTTCTAAAAAAAAAACATTTTGAAAAAAGTATAAAAAATGCTTAAAAAATACAAAAAAAATCTAGAAATAAAGAGACTCTTTACTGCAGAATATTATAAGCAACGGTTTATTAGATATTGAATTAAAAAACTACCCAGGGCAAGAAGGCACGCATGTTGCTTGCATAGGATTTTTTGCGCCGCCTGTGTGTTTCATCTTTAAAATACTGCAATGGGTTATGTGGATTTTCTAGCTTACAAGGAAAGCATGCTTTACAGTCTGCCTAATGTCTAGGTGCAAAGATTCTCACCTCTAAATGACATGTGCTTACAGCAGGGCTCTCAAACGGCGTAAACAACAGGTGTTAATTAGTGTTTGGAAATAACATGTGCTTCTAATTAGTCTGGTCTCATGAATTTGACACATTGCCTGCAGACTGGTTGTGGCTCCTGCACATGTATGAACACTGTGCTTTTGAATTCTAAGAAGTGTTCATTTCTACTACATGTTCCTCTGATGTGCTGTTTAACCCTTTAAGGACCAGGGCTCTGTAAAGCCAATCATTAATGATGTAGATGTTACATCATTTGTCATCAAGGGCTTAATAAAATCTTTATCACACTCCTTAGATTTAAACGTAATATTCCAGTATTTATATGTCATGTACCTCTCCCGAAGGGCCTATGTGAGCATACAATTATTATTGTGTTAGATCTATAGTTTTGGTGCAAGCGTGGTGGAAGGGCTAGCTGCTTCTGCATTAGTAACACAACACAATGTGAAAATGTCTATCATAAAGCGTACAAGCTGAGTCCCTAGAGTCTCTGACTATCCATTGTCATATATACCTTGCTTTATACATATAATACATTTCCTCATCTAACAGGATAGTAGCCAGTCCCTGTGCATTTTAACCCCTTAAGGGTGGCTAGGTGTCATGTGTGGGTCTCTGATGGTGATGTTTCTACACATCCTACAAATCCGCCACTTCACGGGCAGGTTATGGGGACCTCCTAGGCACGATATTTGAAGGAATTTTTTGTTTTTATTTTTAACCCTTATTTTATGGAAAACTCACTGATCCTTTAAAAACATCTTTTTTAAACTTTTTGTCCTTGTTTCCTGTCCCCCAGGGCACTACCCGGACCCCCATACACCTTTTATGGCAAATATCTTGCATATATGCCCTCTTGGAGGGCACTCTAAAAATCTAACTTTTGAGTCCCATTGACTTGCATTGAGTTTGGTTCGTGTTTGAGTTCGAACTTTTGAAATTGTTCGAGTTCGAATGTGAACCGAACACGGGGGTGTTCGGCTCATCCCTAACCACCATTTGGAGGGTCTATTCATATTTTGGAAAGACCTATGACGGTGGCATGCCTTCTTGCATGGTGGTACATGGAAAAAAGACGGTGATGGTCATCAACTTCTTCAAGACATATCTGCAAGGTGTCGGTTCTGTAGATTGCACAATGTTGTCTAAGGAAGACCTCTCAAGACTGTATGATCTTCGTTCATCGTCCTCTTGCATGTGCAGTGAGTTGCCATCAACAACCATGGTGCATTGTAAGATAAAGTGCGACATCTTTGTAAATCATCTTTTGGAATGATACATCAGGCATGCATTGGCTTACCTTTCTGCATTTTAACCAAACATGCCTTGCTTATGAGATAGTAATCCTTGCTGTATCTCATATATATTCTGGGTTTGGGTCGAAATCCCTACAACCAGGTTCCCTAATGCCAATATCCCGACGACCAACTTCCCTACACGGCCAACTTCCCTACACAGACAACTCCCTGGCGGCCAACCTCCAGACATCCAGAATCACAGTGGCTACCGTTAACCCTACTCCCTAACCCCAAACCTAACCCCCCTAAACCTAGCCCTAACCCTAACCCCCTAAACCTAGCCCTAACCCCCTAAATCTAGCCCTAACCCTAACCCCTAAACCTAGCCCTAACCCTGACCCCCCTAAACCTAGCCATAACCCTAACCCCCTAAACCTAGCCCTAACCCCCTAAACCTAGCCCTAACCCTAACCCCCTAAACCTAGCCCTAACCCACTCTAAACCTAGCCCTAACCCCCTAAGGGTTAAGGTGTTAGTATTAGGGTTATGGATGTCTGGAATTTGGCTGTGTAGGGAACTTGGTATGTCCGGCACTTGTTCTGTCTGGAAGTTGGCCCTCGGAATGTTGGCATTAGGGAACCTGGCTGTAGGGATTTTGACCGGCACCCATATATTCTATAGTGGAAGAATTACCTTCCTGTGGTTGAAAGACGATACAATTGAATCTTTTTGGTTGTTGATCTAGTTCGGAGCAGCACCTGTAGTCAGGTTTTAACGAAGCCTAGCCACCTTGTTAAAACATCATTCCTAGTACAAGATAGCCAACAATTCGTGTTTAGCTTTACTGAGCTTTTATGCATGATCCTTTGCTACATTTTAGTCCATAATTGTAGTTCCACAAAACACAAGTAACTACCTGTTGACATCACCTCTGTAGACAACATTCATGTCTACTCAACTCCAACTCCACTGGGTGTGCAGCCAATAGACGCGACATAGGCAATGAAAGAAATAAACTGAAAAAAATCCATTTAGAGTTGAAAAACACTGGCCCTGCAGAAAAGCAGAAGGTGGGGAGTGCCTGTCGGAGGAGGTGTCGTATGGGTGAGTGCTTGTCAGCTGGCTGATATGGGATCTGACACTTTGATATGTATTCAGTGCCACCTCCTGCTTCTAAATATTTATTCTCACGGCTGTGCTCCGTCTAATGCAATCAGACCTTATCCGAGAAGCTGCCACATCCCCTCACGTCTGCGGCTGTCCTGCAGCACCAGGAGTCCTAATCCTATTGGCTAGCTGTAACATTAACCTGTTAAATACTACTTGGAGAGTGACAGATTCTAATTACACACAATCAAAAAAAGCTCTGTATAGGAACATACTTTCATGCCTGCATGATGCTCATATGAGACGGCTCCTGACATATTTTTCTTTCTTCCTTTATATTTTGTTATTAAAATTATTATGATTTTTATAGAGTCAACATTTTCCTCTATGGTTCACTAATATGCAAATGGAAAGTATACTAGTAACATTTTAAAAAAGAAATTAAGATAACAGAAACAATAGGTTCAGAGTTTGCGTTCTGCAGGATTTTTACAAAAATTCCTGTAGGCTTTTTATTGCAAGACTTCTTCTCTACACTTTTCAGGAATACTTGGGGTGTAAGTAAATTTTGCACACTGTAAAAAATGGGGAAGGAAGGGTGGTGAATTGGGGTAACCACTGGAGAAGTGATGGCAAATAGGGATAACCACTCGGGATGAGATCAGGAGGAGAAAAGGGGCAAACTATTGGAGAAGGGACAATTTAGGAGGGGTGCAAATGGGTTTCACTACTAGGGAGGGGAGGTGGGTAATGGGGTCCATCACCAAGAATGAGAGAGAATATGAGTGAGACCACATACATGGGGAAAAAGGGAAAGAGAGGGAAAGGGGTTGATCATACTGTTGGAAGGACGAAGAAGGAATGGGGCCTTTCAAACTGGGGGCAGGGAGGTGGGGCATAAATGGGGCAGCTCACTCTGGGGTACTTGTCATGGGAAATAGGGGCCCTTTTGTGGGATTTAGGGGCATAAGGACCTCTGTCTTTGAGCATCAGAGGACCACGAGGGCCCCTGTTCGGTGGCCTGGGGGAAAATGTCTGTGTTCGTGTGCCTGCAAGGGCAGTTGGGGAGTGTTCTGGGGGAAAAATGTGGAGGGGGCTACCAAAGGTTCAGTAAGGGGTCCCAAGACTGCTGATGGAAGCCTGGTTGGTGGCAAGGCTATAATCCTCACATTGTGTTATGTTTCATATTGCTTTCTCCATCTAACATGTGATATCACATATAAACAAGTCGAGAAAGAGTGACAGAACACATATAATCTAAATAGCAAATTAATACAAGAATTTGTTAAATTAAATAATACATCCTCTATATACAAACTGACCCCCTACTTTATGCTATTTAACTATATTTCTTAGTTTTGACTTATTTAACATTTAAAAACAAAAAAACTTCATATGGGTTCATTTAACTCCCCATTTATTGTACAAAATGTATTCTTCTTGAGTTTCCAATTGATTATTTTTATCGTAGAGCAACTACTTTCATTGGATTGATTTTGGAAAATAAATAAAGTTTTTAGGATACAAAGTAATGTACAGTTACAAAGTAAGTCTCTGGGCTTTTATTAAGCTAAAAAGAGAAAATATGGCAAATAAATATAACTTAAGCAATAAACTATCAGTTATTGTAACAACGTTTTTCCATATTTCAGCTTTAGGCTTTAGAGGGGTTAAACCATTTAGGCTGGGGTCAGACGAACGCAGTGCGAACGTTTACCCGCTTAACTTTATGATGGCCGTGATAGCAGCAAATGATGTCCAAAGCAGGCCCACACACGAAGTACGGCCGCACGAAAGTTCGGCCGCGCAACGCAAGCGGCAAACAAACTCATTTTCGCAAGAACGTCGAACCGCTAGTACTGACGTACAGAGTGCGCTGCGTCCGCATAGCGGCGTGTGTGCGTGTTTAGGAGAGGTCAGACGCTTATGTCCGGCCAACATCACGTCCAGACACCCAAAGTTTCCTGGTTTGGATCCGTAAAAAATCACGGCCGTAATTGCGCATCGTATGACCGCTATCGCGTATTCCGTGAAAAAGTACGTCCATGCGTTCCGACGCACTTTTTTATGGACGATGCGAAAAATGGGTTCGTCTGACCCTAGCCTTAAACTCCACTGCCCAAAGCTGGATTTTGAAAAAAAAAGTTGTAATGCTATTTCTATTGCTTTGTATAAATAAATGGTGTAATTATTATTATTATTGGTGTAATTTTGTAATACTGCTTCTGCAGATTCAGATTTTGCTTCTGCAGTGTTGGCATAGTCACCCAGGTGTAACCCAGCAGGTAGGGAACTGAATCCCCCCTTTATTATTGGTGTGGATGCACTTTCTGATGCGGTTAGATAAAGCACATGCAGATATCTGTAATTACATGTTGACAGTGTTTTAATCCCCAGGGAAAGCGCTGCCGTTAATTTGTTGCTGTTCTGTCTGCTGTGATATATATGCCCCTGCCTGTGAATCATGATGTGAGCTGTCTGACAACCTGCAGGACCCCCACATTCATGGATTGTATATACCTGACTGCAGAACGCCTGATAAATGATGAATTAATAACATGCGGAGGCAAATGGGGTCTGCAAGATAATAATGGATTGGCAGCAGTTGTGCTCAATACATTCTAGCATATAATATGCAAGGTAGCTCAGTGGATAGGGCTCCAACTGTTACAGTTACTGTTACAAGTATTTTAAAGCACCAACAAATTCCTTAGCGCTGTACAATGGGAGAGACAGAATAACAAATATACTGTACATACACGTTACACACGCGGAACAGAAGGAGGGAGGACTCTGCTTGAGAGCTTACAATCTAAGACGGGTGACCCATTAGATGAGGGTGAATAGGGTAAGTGAAGTGGCGGGTTACAGGAGGGCTCGATTGCAAGAGGAGCAGGAAATGGGAAGAGGAGCAAAGTTCTAGTTTTGTTCCTAGCAAGGTTAATCCAACCGTTGGGGTTAAGATACATTAGCATAAGCTATCTGAAGCTTTCAAATAATTATTATTTGCATTCTTTTTGTTTGCTTTGTAGAGCCAATTTCTGTTCTATTAAACATATTTGTAGAATAGCTTTTTTTAACCCCGTAACCTCATTTTGTTTGGCACTTAAGTACCCAAGCAATTTGTCATTTTTGCTATGTACTGTAGGTGCTTAACCGTAATTTCCATCTTTTTAATTTACTGAACCCACAAATATTACATACTCTTTTTTTTAATTTAAAAGACCCGAGAGGGCTTTAACCCTTTCACTACCAAGTGATTTTCCGATAAAACCATCATAAGGAACTAATGGTTTTATGAAAAATCACTTTTAATTAATTAATCTGTAAGAAATATTCGGGCACATTCCCAATGTATTACTTCCTTTAATAACATATTTGGCAAGTAGATGGTGCCATCTACTGCCTAAATTAGTTACAGCCATTGCAGGGAACCACGGGCTGCAACTGTATCGGCTGCTGAATGTCCAATGTCAGGACATTCGGTCAGCTGATTTTGTACAGTTTTAGCTCTTTGGGTATTATGCTCACAGGGCTAAAGCTTTGGGGATACCTTCTGCAGCCCAAAAGCAAATGACATTAGAATACAGCAAATTAATTTAATTTGCTTTTGGGCTGCAGATCGAGATATCTTGATATCGGGCACCGGATGGTGCCATTGAAGCCCGAGATATCTCAATCTCGGTAGCGAAGGAGTTAATTTGCATAACAATAAACATATATACATCACCTTTTCATTATCATGATATAATGCAAAATAAATAAATCACAACAAACAAATTAATTTCTCTTTTGGCAGTAATTAATAATGGGCCATATTACATACTTGGTGCTAACTTAACCAGAGCTGTTGTAAACTTAAAACCTCCATAGGCTATAATGGCTCTGGGAAGTTTACAACAGCTCTGGTTAAGTTAGCACCAAGTATGTAATATGGCCCAATGTGTATACGGTTAGTGCAAATAAAGAGAATTAATTCAAAATAAATTAATTTACTCCCCGTGCTTTGAATAGTCAAAATGGGACAATTGGATTATATATAGGGAATGTCGCTGGAGAAGTGGCTAAAGAGGAAACTCTTCCTGAGACATTTAAGATCACTTAATAATACACCTATATATCCTGTGTAGGGTTGCACCAATACCATTTTTTTAAGACCGAGTATGAGTACCAATACTTTTTTCAGGTACTCACTGATACCGAGTATCAATACCTATATTTAATGTTATGTGACCACTTTCCAATCAATAATTTAGGATTTTGCGGAAAGCCTGTCCATTTTATGTTAATATTGAAATGTATGGCCAGACATCCCATATACCCACTGCATAGGCCTGTACACACCCTGACAACACGCACACACACGCCAGACCTCAGATATATATATATATATATATATATATATATATATCCACACAGACCTCAGATACATGTATACCCACACCAGACCTAAGCTACATGTTTACCTGCATCAGACCTCAGAGATACATGTATATCCACACAAGACCTCAGATACATGTGTGTATATATAGACAACTCTCAAGATGAGATCCAAAGAGCTGTCACTATCAGTGAAGCAAGTCATCATTAGGCTGAAGAAACAAAACAAACCAATCAGAGAGATAGCAAGAACATTAGGTGTGGCCAAAAAAACTGTTTGGAAAATTCTCAAAAAGAAGGAACGCACCGGTGAGCTCAGCAACAACAAAAGACCCGGGAGACCACGGAAAACAACTGTGGTGGATGACCGAAGAATTCTTTCCCTGGTGAAGAGAACACCCGTCACAACAGTTGGCCAGATCAGGAACACTCTCCAAGAGGTAGGTGTTTGTGTGTCAAAGTCAACAATCAAGAGAAGACTTCACCAGAGTGAATACAGAGGGTTCACCACAAGATGTAAACCATTGGTGAGCCTCAAAAACAGGAAGGCTAGATTAGAGTTTGCCAAACAACACCTAACAAAGTTTTCACAGTTCTGGAACAAGATCCGATGGACAGATGAGACCAAGATCAACTTGTACCAGAGTGATGGGAAGAGAAGAGTATGGAGAAGGAATGGAAATGCTCATGATCCTAAGCATACCACCTCATCAGTGAAGCATGGTGGTGGTAGTGTCATGGCGTGGGCATGTATGGCTGCCAATGGAACTGGTTCTCTTGTATTTATTGCTGATGTAACTGCTGACAAAAGCAGCAGGATGAATTCTGAAGTGTTTCGGGCAATATTATCTGCTCACATTCAGCCAAATGCTGCAGAACTCATTGGACGGCGCTTCACAGTGCAGATGGACAATGACCCAAAGCATACAGCGAAAGCAACCAAAACGTTTTGAAGGGACAGAAGTGGAATGTTATGCAATGGCCAAGTCAATCACCTGACCTGAATCCCATTGAGCATGCATTTCACTTGCTGAAGACAAAACTGAAGGGAAAATGCCCCAAGAACAAGCAGGAACTGAAGACAGTTGCAGTAGAGGCCTGGCAGAGCATCACCAGGAATGAAACCCAGCGTCTGGTGATGTCTATGCGTTCCAGACTTCAGGCTGTGATTGACTGCAAAGGATTTGCAACCAAGTATTAAGAAGGGAAAGTTTGATTTATGATTATTATTCTGTCCCATTACTGGTCCCTTAACAAGTGGGAGGCACATCTGCAAAGTGCTGTAAGTCCTACACTGTTCACCTGAGTTGGATGTGCATACCCTCATATTAAAGCTGTCAGTCTGCAGTTAAAGCATATTGTGTTTGTTTCATTCCAACTCCATTGTGGTGGTGTATAGAGCCAAAGATGTTAGAATTGCGTCGATGTCCCAGTATTTCTGGACCTGACTGTATATCCCAGTCCTCAGATACAGACATGGGCCAGCTGGCAGAATGCACTAACAGCATGCTGCCAGGCCCTCTCTGGCTGACTGCATTCCAGGGAGCGGCCACCAGCATGTGATGGTTTGCAACACGGCTCCGCCGGGGCCACACTTTCCTGGGAGGCCAGCAGAGCCGCCTTACAACCTTTACATGGTATCGGCCACTCGCTGGACTGCGGCCAGTTGGAGAGGCATGGCAGAATACTATTATTGCATTCTGCCAGACTCCCTAGCCCTCACATACCACCCGGCAAGCCGGCCCAGTGTTGGCTTCTGTTATTGGTAGAATAATTGGGAGCATTTGTACAAGTAGCCGTGCAAATGTTTGGTATCGGCACCGATACCCATACTAGTATCAGTAACGTAGCAATCCTAATCCTATGTATATGGTCAATATAAATTACATTCAACATAGTTCAGATTCTGTTTCAGTTCAGATTGTGTGGTTTAACAGCATTGTTATGATCTTACACTGATACATAGAAAGATAGAAACATAGAAAAATGTCGGCAGATAAGAACCTTCCGGCCCATCTAGTCTGCCCAATTACATGGATACTTTACCTGGATTTATCTTTTGTTTAGGATAGCCTTATGCCTATCCCATGTCTGCTTAAATTCAATTACTGTTTTGGCCTCTACCACTTCAACTGGAAGGCTGTTCCATGTATCCAGCACCCTCTCAGTAAAATAATGCTTTCTGATGTTACTTTTAAACCTTTGCCCCTCTAATCTAAGACTATGTCCTCTTGTTTTGCTACTTTGTTTTCCTGATACATATAAGTATCTAAGTCACCTAAATAATATTAGCACAGAAAAGACTTGCAGAGGGAATTTACTTCAATGACTGTGGCTCCTAAATAATGACTCTTAAGAGCTATGCAGTATACAATATTCTATAACTGTGTGGACTTGTGTGATATTGCAAGGGTATGTAATACTGTATGATGTATTAGTAAAACCAGACTAAAAATAGCCTTTTGCGTGGGTGCACAACATGTTACCATTTTATAGAGCTCTATTATATTTACTCATAACATTATAGCGTGTTATGTACTATCACATTACACTATGGAGGGCCACGCAATGTCACATAACAATGTACATTATCTATTATCCCTGGTGGTGCTATAAAAGCATAGGCTGCAGGCACAGCTCACTTTCTGTCACTGTCATGGTCTCAATTGTTCATGTCACAGCCGGAGGTTTTAGAAATCACTCTGGCAGGCCTGTCACCTCTCACTTTACTGTATTAAGGGTCTATTTATCTAGGCAGATCTGCAGAAATCACACCCAGGGAGAAAATCTCAGCCCTGTCTCCCGCATCGATTTATCACTGGGTTTATCTCAGAGAGGTGGGGACCGATACAGTGGTGGAGGTGCTATCGGGGTATCATTATGTGGATGCAGCCCAGCTTTTACCAAAGTAAACAATGTATTCATTTCTTCAAAATAATTCATATTTTAGAAACTATAAAGTATGGGGCACAGAACCGTTGATGCTGTAAGTGAATTATATGAAGGTTTCTTGGATAAAGTGGTCAGGCTACTAATACTGTAATTTTGGGGATTGTCACTCTTTGGCTTATTTTCTCCCTCTCGCAGGATATTCATCTTTTGTTCTTTCGTCCCCCGCTCTACAATATCAATTATCAATCTGAGTTTAAATACGTACTTATTGCTATTTGTTTATGTAGTATTACATATGCTCTATTTTTTATAAAGAAGGCAGGTGTGTGTTAGCAAAATAACAATAAGTACTGGAGATCTGCTCAGACCTGAAACTGACACGACCGGCCAGGGTGCATTTATTCGGGTCCATAGATATGAGCTATCCTACTCAATATGGGATTTGTGTAATATGTTGCTCAGTCACAAGCAACAATTCCATTGTCACAGCATGTAACACAGCAGTTACATTTCCCCAACATAAAGAGGCATGAACATAGGAGCAGGGGTCAGGTCCTAAAAAAAATGGCCCATATTACAAAGTTAGTGCTAGCTTAACCAAAGCTGTTGTAAACTTACCAGAGACATTACAATCTTGACGCAAACGTTTGCGCCGGCATAAGTAATTTTTAAAGAGTGGGGTTAAATCATTTGTGAATTACATACTCAGCCCTACAACCGTGCGGAATCGTGTACCGTGTGTGTACCTGCGCGAACCTTGTGCGAGGTTACTGTACTTTGCGCTCCCTATACTTAACATTGTGAGTGCAAAGTGTTAATCAGTGTTAATCAGATTACAAAGTCCTAGCGCTGATTAACGTCCAGCCGCGGTTAACATAAAGTTAACCAGTGCCAGGACTTGGTGCTAACGGATTCCGCTAACGGACTCCGCTGGTTAACGCCAGCCAAAAAAAAATTGTATACTCACTTCCTGTCCCGCGGCAAGGACCGTGGCTCTGTCCGACTCCGCAGTCCAGCGAGAGCAGGGAAAGACTGGGGGGGGGAGTCCCCCAGTCTCCCCCTGCATATCACTACGCTGACCGGCCGGATCTCGCAACGCAAGATCTGGCTGGTCATGTGACCGCCAGCGTCTGCTTCAATGGAGTCCTATGGACTCCATTGAGTGGATGCGTGCAGCTGCACTTAAAGCGGTAACAATACAGGCAGCAGTTTTTGCGCCTGCATTGTAATCTAGCAGTAAAACGGTTACGCTAGAGGGAAAACTGCGAGCGTAGTTTTTCCTCCGTAGCGCACCTTTTTTACCGCTAGGAATGTAATTTGGCCCATAGTCTATGGAGTTGTTAAGTTTACAACAGCTCTGGTTAAGTTAGCACCAACTTTGTAATGCTGTCCGAAGAGTGGGAACTCACCAAGATTTCTCTCCCGCAATTAGCAATTATTATCTCGCACTTAACACAAACACACACTCGATTCTGATGTATTTATGCATCTATATGGATTTTAGCAAAAAAATATGATAAATACAATATTTATCTTGACCTAACAGAGAAAGATAAGATTGAACACCTCAATACATGTTTTATGGTGTATAGGTTCAATGGGAACGGAGTTTCCTCTGCAACAATAATGGAGGAGCTGCATTCCCATGCATCCCCCCTCGACTTGACTCCTGATGAGGAGAGCTCTCTAATTTAGGACTAGTAGGAAATAGGAAGTCACGATACTTATTATTCTCCGATTCCGCAGTTCAGACAGATTTCATTGTTGTCAGAACTGTGTTGTGCGAGCGCTGGGGACACTGATTTTACATACGCACATCATGCGGCTCAGTGTCTCTCACACAATTAGATATGAGTTAGAACCAGTGCTCACTGTTTGAACATTCTTCTCTGGTGAATACATCTCTCCTTTGTAATATTAACATGTTTATCCTACATTATATACTTCTTTGACCAGGGCAATTGTATTTGGTTTTTCGTCACGTTAACCTGTATGCTAGAGTGTTAGGGGTATAGAAGAGTTCTCCATAATAGGGACATCAGACAAGAACTGTGGACAGCAGGACATTGCCAGAACATTTGGACTATCCTACTGAAAACAGGTTGGAAGGCATTCCGGTGGACGGACTTTGTGAAAAGCTTCATTGTCTGATGTTTTTGCACTAGGATTCTTGGTTTACAGGGATGTACTGGTATTGGTACGTCATCAAACCCATGCAACATGCAAGGGGTTAATCTCCAATATTTAGTGCGTTTCATACCTGCAACTCGGATTCAGCATCTGTCCTACATTACAGTAAGTGGTGGCGCGCGTAGACGGCATTGGATGCCTGGTGCAGTGACATACCCGCTGGGAATACGTTATGACTTGTAATGTCTTTTATCAGAATTGTTAGCTTACATAGCAAGCAGTTCTGACAGCCGGTATTAACATTGAAGCAGGTTTAATAACGCTCGCACAGTCATTTCAAAAAATAATATCTGCTTGACAATAAGGAAGTGAGATGAGAACTGGGTATGGCATTCTTCTTTTTCATGTCAAGGTCAGGCGTTACATCTCTGAAAGTGTATATGATATAACATGAGCACTAAAGGGGCATTTAAATATCGATGGTCCAATACCAGCCGAGCCATTAAAGGGATATTCTACACACCTGATCACGGTAACTTTTTAAAATGGCTATGGTGTGTGGAGCATCTTGCCCCCTCCGAGGTCCACCGAACTGTCCAAATTGACGAGTGAAGTGGAGAGATTCCCCCACTTAACCCCCCGCAGGACCAGACAGCTGGGAGATTTGAACTTCCTGACTGTTGGTCACCTGTTTGGTCACTCGAAATGTCAGCGCACTCAATCGTGCCGACGTCACCATCTCCGAGACCAATCACGTTAGTGATCGGTTTCAGAGAGACCGCAAAGGATCGAAGTATGTGTGCAGCTCCGATCCATCGTTGTACGCAAGCACTACAGGACTTGCGTACAGGGGCGTACCTAGGGGGGCAGGCCGCACCGGGTGACACCACCCCCTAGGGTGACACCCTAAAAAAATATATATATATTTTTTTTTAATTTTTATTTTTACAAATTATTTTACCAGGAGGGATACATTGAGATTTCACTAATTTACAAATATGTCCTGGGTAGGCAAGGCCTAGGCTGGCACTTTCCAGGGGGCGGCAAAAAAATGATCAATAAAGGGGTTACTCACAGAGCACCGAAATGACGCCAACATTTTTGTGTTCTGTTGTTCCCTGCACTTCAGGGAATCAAATTTCCCCACCCTGCAGTGAATTCACCATTCAACGAAGGGTCCCCGAAGAGCAGGGAGTCGGCCTACTTAACGAAAATGTCTGGAATTTACATATACAGTAAGGTCCTATGATTGATAATAAAAAGGTCTCTTACAGAAAAAAGAAAAAAACACTATAGGATGAATATGTTGTGAGTTTGCAAAGTCACTTAAAAATAACAATTATTCAAAAAGAATCTACACTCGCCCCTTATTGCACAGCACAGAGGATGCATGAATGATCCACCATTGGCAGATTCATAATATATCATTATTATATGTAGACGTCATGTCCTGTCAGAATGCTATAACTAAAAATATTTTTGAAAACAAAAAAAGTGCGTGTGTTTTTTCTTTTTTTTACATTTTAAAGTTGGGGGGGGGGGGTGTGCCAAATATAGGATCCGCCCCAGGTGCCAAATGTTCTAGGTACGCCCGTGCTTGCGTACGTAAAGTTTGCAAGTCCCGTCGCTTTGCACAGTTTCAGGGTTATCCAAAGAGATTCGAATTGCTTGAGAAAGGTAACCGAACGCTGAAAATCAGCGTTCGGTTACCTTTCCTGGCCATTCGGCTATCCAGAGAGCAGGCAATTCGCCAAATCCTGTCGAATTGCCTGCACATACAGTGCCTGTTCGGTGCCTGTTCGAGGGCAGTGAAATCCCCATAGAGAAGCACTGCTTCGGCTATTCAGAGAACACAAACCAGCAGTGAAAGGTTCCCGAAATGCCCTGCCATTCGGTGGTTTAATTCGGCAAATTTATTCAGGAGAATCCCATAGGCTTCAATGTTAAAAATATTCCTGTTTTAATTCAATATCTAATAAACCGTTCATTATAAAATTCTGCAGCAAAAAGTCTCTTTATTTATAGATTTTTTAGGATACTTTAAGCATTTTTCTGAATTTTTAAAAAAAAAATTAAAAGTCCGATTTTTATTTTTTATTTTTTTCAGTTTGCTTATTTTTTTTGTAACAGCCCTCTTTATTATCATTCCCTGGACCTCCTGTGAAAATTTCAGACATTTTCGCTCAGTAGTTTCTTTGCAAACAGCGTTTCTTTTTCCCAGATTCATACAAATGGTTTTTCTAATTTATTCACTGCCTCCTCTACGTCACAGCTGCTTCGGCTCTGTGTGATTCGGCTCCTGTTCGGCTCCTGTTCGGCTTCTTCGAAGGTTAATCCAGATGTTTTTGCTTGTTTTCAGCGTGCATTCGGTTAGTTTTCGTCAGGTTTGCGGCAGCTTTTCCCTGCAATTCGGGGACCCTGTGGTGCTTGCTGAATACACCGCAGGGTCACCGAAATGCAATCGGCAAAAGGAACCGAATTGAAGAGAACGAAAAGTCACCGAACGTGCGGTGACTTTTCGAATCTCTTTGGATAACCCTGAATGTGTTCCCTTTGCTATGCAAATAGTGCAGGAAGCGCAAATTGCGCAAAAAAAAGATTCAGGAACTTCTGGGTTTTTGAGTCCCTGAGCAGAAGAGCAGCACACGCCGAGGGACTAAAGGTGAGTAAAATAACCCCACAAAGAAAGAAGTGAAAAAGAATTGGTAGAGGCTGCCAGCAGCCTCTGCCCAATTATTTAAGGGTAACTAAAGGACACTCTATTTTTTTGTAGAGTGTTTCTTTAAGTAAAACCTCTCATTAACACTAACAGCTCCGGTCAGATTCCAGTCAAGACACAAATGCTTCCTGTGGCTCGGCTGGTATGGCTGCCTACATTAATGCTTCCTATACTTTGTAGCTTTGGGATAATGAGCGACTCCAAGCGCTGGCTTGCAGCTAGTAATGGAAAAATGATTACCGGCTGCTGTAACCTGTTATTAAAAAATTTTGCTTTAACAAAATTCACTTAATACTGAAAAGTATTTAATTTTGGGGTATTTTATTTATCATCTCTTGACATGAGTTAAATGAGAGGATGTCTTGCCTTTGTACTTCCACTCGCCAAATGCAGAAGAACATAGAGAACAAATAGTTCCCAGTGTGCTGCCCCGGTCGTGTGCTATTCTCTATTGAGCCAAAAGTATTCCAGGAGTGAGAGCAGCAGAGGACCTGTCAGTATCCTTCAGCAGCTCCCTAATATTATGAGTCGTGACCACTAATAAAATTGTTAATAGAGAGCTTGCGCCATCTTTTGTTAAAGCAGGAGTCTCTAACTCTGGCCTCCCAGATGTGGACAGCCTAAAACTCACAGAATTCCTTGAATGCAATAGATGGCCAGAGGATCATGGGAGTTGTAGTTCAGAGATATCAGTGGGAGGGGACGAATTTAACAGCCCTGCTGTAAAAGCCTTAAAAGTATACTGGACATACCAGGGCATTTTATATAGGCATTTATTCAGTTATTGATCACATATAGAAACATAGAAACATAGAAACATAGAAAAATGTCGGCAGATAAGAACCTTTCGGCCCATCTAGTCTGCCCAATTACATGGATACTTTACCTGGATTTATCTTTTGTTTAGGATAGCCTTATGCCTATCCCATGCTTGCTTAAATTCAATTACTGTTTTGGCCTCTACCACTTCTACTGGAAGACTGTTCCATGTATCCACCACCCTCTCAGTAAAATAATGCTTCCTGATGTTACTTTTAAACCTTTGCCCCTCTAATCTAAGACTATGTCCTCTTGTTTTGCTATTTTGTTTCCTTTTAAATATACTCCCTTCCTCTACCTTGTGGATTCCCTTTACGTATTTAAATATACAGGTCTATTCAGTAAAAGGTGAAACTCAGGAGAACTGGCAGGAGAAGAGAACAATCTAGACTAAAGAGCAGATTTGGAAAGTGAGATAAATGGGAGAATTTTCCTGATTTGACTATTTTGACGTAGAATTTTTGCCATTTTTCTTGAGTTTCACCGTTAGTGAATAGACCTGATAGTATATAGCTGCATAATTTGTATGGATTAAAAAGGGACGCACATGTTACATAGCCAAGTTTTTTTGGCTTCAAAGGTGCTTTTTTATGTAATTGATTCGAGATCCTTATTTTAGGAAATGCTGAACTAATACTCAGCAGGTCGCATGCTAAACAGGAGTGTAGAGGGTTAAACTCATGACCCTTGTGCAATAGAGAGGTTATCATATCAATGCTGAAATGAAAAGCACAATTGCAAAATAAGCTTCTGAAAAATGGACAATGAGATTTGAGTTCTCATAGTGGGACTGGCCCTCTTAAAAAGGGTGTATTGGAGGCTGTGGAAGGTCTAAAAATAAGAAAAAAAACAGCATTTATTGTATTGTACGTATTTCAGTAAAGTTAACCATCATTTTTCACACTGGAATAATTTTCCAATTAACAGACGACCAATAGGTATTTCCTTATTTCCATTCGCAGTTGCAATATCATTATTTAACCCATATTTTTGGAACAAATTGCACCAGAAATATAATTAATTTTAGTGTTTTCTATTAAAAAGTAGAGCCCACTTACTTCCCCAAGACCACGAAAATAACTACCAACCTAGTACGACGGCCAAAACCCGCACATTGAAAGGAAATGAGGACAATAAGATCGGTGCAAGCGTCTAATTAATGGATTTACATGGTCTGAGAGCTCAGCGATCCATCACTGCCACCTTTCATTATGTGTTCTGAGACTGTCACCTGCCATGGTCACTGCTCCCCACTTCGCCACCACATTTAATTGTCCCTTTAGAGTCATTTACCAGGGACCCAGCCAGACAGCAAGATTTAGTGCGCCTTATTTTTTATTCTACCTCTTTTCTACCCTCTGCTTCGTCTTCCTTTTTTATTTGTAACAGTTTGATGCGCTGATCTCTCCTTCCTTGTCTCTTTCTGCTGAGCTGGCAATGGAAGATAATTGAGTTTCATTTTTATTTATACGTCCAACCTTGGGTTTATTATGTTCGCTATTAAAGGCCTGGCAGTGCGGCGGCAGGAGGGATAGCCGGACCATTGAAGTTGGTAACGCCGGTACAAACCCGATCAGACACACTATGGCTTATTTGAGCGCAATAGTCTCAGAATAACAATTCCTCCAACTTAGCTTCTGCTAAAGCTGAACACAATCTCCATTTCAATTGCAAGCTTCTATGGTTAATGGCATATGGACACAAAAAACGGTTTTGCGCCTATTCCCTAACAGGGTGGCTGCGTAGACTAGAAGTATCCAGCCTGCATCATGTATAAAACATAACAAGAAAAAAGTTGCCATTTGCGCTCACCACTGTACCTCCATATGAAACAAAACACAATTAGAGGTTTTGGTTTTCTTGAATGGCCATTAAAGTGTAAGCTGACCTGCCACGGCAGTGCGGCACCTCTGGTCAGGTGAGCCCTACCTAATGAAACCAATAGATGCTTTCTAAGCAACCACATATGCTCGTGCTGCTTATATCAGTCAAGAGAGAGAGACTGGTGGGTTTACATTTATACCCGCACCAGGCTGCTGTAACATAGCTGATGATGTGATTCTGGGTCTGTTGTTGCCCCTTGGAGCAATCCCAGAGGATCACGATTGTTCTATCAGCGACAATGCTGATTGCTGTCTCTTTGCATGTTGCAGTAGTAAAGGGATAACTCTCTGATTTGTTAGCTGAGCTGATTTAAAGTGGTCAGGATATGAGGAGTGCCCCACCTCCCAGCTCCCCCGGTTTGGAGGAGATTCTGGGAGAAGTGGAGGAGTTTCCTCCACCCAACCTAGAGTCACCACAGGCAGGATTTTTTAATTTCCCATCTGCTGGTCACCAGATCGGTCCCTAGTGACGTCAGCATGCAGAGAGTGTGCCGATGTCATCCTCTCGCTCGAAACCAGTCGCTGTAGTGATCAGTCTCAGAGAGGCAGCCTATGAATCAGATCTGCCCGTGCGCACAGCTCTGATCCATAATCCTGCGCAGGCACTACGGAACTTGCACTTGTAAAGTGCGCAGGTCACATAGCGGTGTGCCATTTGAGGTTCATACGCTACGTAAGTTGTGTTGGAGCTCAAATTGGGCTGAAAGGTTTCAGGGACTTCCGAGTTCCTGAGTCGAAGAGGAGGAGCGGCACGTGGTGAGAGAGAAAAGGTGAGTAAAATCTTCAAAAATATAAAAATATCTAAAAAAAAAATTGGGCAGAGGCTGTTAGCAGCCTCTGCCCAATTATTTAAGGGCAAAAAAAGAGAACTCTAGTTTTTAAACTGACATAATTTGCATGTATGCACAAAACTGATAAATGTATCCTTTCTATATAAGTGGATGTCGGTGCGAATGAATATGTGTGAATTTAGTTTCTGTTATTACTGTCAAAGCAAGGGTGTTCAGTCATTAATCAGAATATTTTGCTGTTTTTCGGCAGTTTATCCGATTGATCCAATGTTTTTTCGTTGTTTTTTCCTTCTGATTCGGCAGTTTTGTGGCGGTTTTTCCAATCGATTCAGCGGTTATTGCAGCAGATTTTTGTATGCGTTCGGAGGCTTGTTCCCTGCACTTCAGGGACCCTGTGGTGAATGCTAAAATCACGCAGAGTCGGCGAATCAAACTCGCCGAAGTGCGGGGAAAGAAAGAACACAAATTCCGGTGGAATTTTGATGCTCTTTGAATAACCCTGTAAGTCATTTTATTTTCAGGGTTATTCAAAGAGAATCGAAAAGTCACTGCATGTTCGGTGACTTTTCTTTCTCTTCAATTCGGTGCGATTTGGAGATCCCATTTCAGCGACCCTGCAGTGTATTCAGCAAGCACCACAGGGCCGTCGTAGTGCAGGGAAAAGCCACCGCAAACCCGACGAAAAGTCACCGCAAAACCCGTCGAACGCACACTGAAACCTGCAAAAACCTCTGGATGAACCCCGCTGAACACACCGGAGAAACACGAGAAGGAGCCGATCAGAGCGCAGAGCAGCCGCCAGAAAAACCCGACACCGTAGACGAATGGAGTGAAGAAAACAAAACAGTTCGCTTGAATGTTTGAAAAGTGAAACACTGTTTGCAAAGAAACTACTGAGCGAAAATGTCTGAAATTTACATATGAGGTCCAATGAATGATAATAAAAAAGGCTGTCACAGAAAAAAGAAAAACAATTTGGAAAAAAAATTTGCAAACAAATCCCAAAAAATACCTAAAAGATCCTAAAAAAATCTAACAGTAAATAAACTTTTTACTGCAGAATAAAATAATAAACAGTTTATTAGATATTGAATTAAAACAGGAATATTTTTAGCATTGAAGCCTATGGGATTCTCCTGAATAATCCTGTTCAATGAAACCACCGAATGGCAGGACATTTCGGCAACTTTTCACTGCTGTTTTGCGTTCTCTGAATAGACGAAGCATTGCTTCTCTATGGGGATTCACTGCCCTCGAACAGGCACCGTATGTGCAGGCAATTCGCCAAAATTTGGCGAACTGCCTGGTAGGCCTGTGCACCGATTTTTTTTTCGGTTCGGTTCGTTCGGATTTTGAAAATTTTCGTTTCGACTCGTTTCGGACGATTTTCGTTTCGTTTCGGTTCGTATCTACTTTTTTTTCGTGATTTCAGAAATTTTTGTGTTTTTCGGAACGTCTGTTCTCCTCGTTTCAAAGTGTCTATTCATTTTGACGTAAACTAATGGTTTTTCGGATACGATAATTATACGATACGATACGATAATTATACGATATGATAATTCTGCCGATACGATAATTCTGCCATTGAGATTTTCTCATGTTTTACAAGAAGGATACATTGAGATTTCTCATGTTTTACAAGTAGGATACATTGAGATTTCTCATGTTTTACAAGAAAGATACATTGAGATTTCTCATGTTTTACAAGAAGGATACATTGAGATTTCTCTGATTTTCCAGGAAGAATACATTGAGATGTGAATGATACAAAATTTAATTACAGAATCAGCGATATAAATACGATGTCCGAAATTACTGAAATGGAACCGAAATCAGGAATGGAGCCGAAATCACGAATGGAATGAAAATGAATTTCGATTTCACACATTTCTAGTCCATTCGAAAATTCCGAAAAGTTTTCGTTTTGGCACGAAAATTCGTTCGAATCTGCTGTGTTCGGATCTTAAAATTTTCGGAAAATCGGTCGAATCCGAATGTACGAATCGGGAAATTTCGTGAAAATTCTGAAATTCCAAAACCCGAAACGCACATCCCTACTGCCTGCTCTCTGGATAGCCGAATGGCCAGGAAAGGTACGCGTACGCTGAATTTCAGCCACAATTTTCGGCCACAATTCGGATTTCTTTGAATAACCCTGTTTATATTCGCAGTAATTTAAATCTAGAAGAAACAATATCAAGATAAATTTAAATTTTTTTCACTAACACACGCACATATTTTCTGCTGAAATAAGGGTTAATATTTGCTATCTCCCACTGCCGTGAACAAGGATAAAATAGTTTTTTAGTGCTGTGTCATGTTTGAAATCCTCTCTTCGGCGCTTTGCAGGACTGTGACACAAAAATACACAGACGCGGGGAAATAGTAATGCCAAATGCCAGAGCAAATCTTTTTTATTAACTGACTTGAACTTTAAAATTATGTTATGACCAAAAATCAATAAAGAGAAACTGATTTAAGCTCATCCGAGTGTGAAAGGGTTTATTACCGACGTGCATCATTGTAATGATGTGCTCTTAAAAATTTGTTTTGGTGATATATTACATCTATTATCACTAAAAGGATAAAACTGCACAGCCACACAGGGGATTAATAAATCCATTTAAGGGATGTGGCATGAAATCCAGAGAAAAAAGAGGTTGTTAGGGTGGAATAGGGTCAGATTTGTCATATTTCATAGGTTTTACTGTTTATTTATTTATTTTTATGGAAATGAACAGTTGCCATTTTACAATGCGTATTTATTTAATAGTTTATGTGCATTTTTTCCATCTTCCGTCTTCACTCGTTTGGTGAATCATACAGAATTATATTATAATATTTTCAGCAGTGTCGACGCAACTGTATAGTATTGCGGTGAATCAAAACTACAAGTCCCGTCATGCCTAACCAATAATGCGATGGCGGAGAACAATGACATTTTAGGTGGCCCTACAGTAGTTATCGGCATACCCTGATCTGTAAAATAATAGATGGAATCCACGTCTACATCATTTTTAACCCATTCATTAGCAAGGGACTCTCCAAAAAAAAATCACTGCCAGAGCCTAGTAGGTTTATGGAAAACCATTTTCCATAAAGAGAGTGTGGACATGTATGTACCATTCATACATACATTTTAGAGACACCTTATTTTACAGATTATTTTGGGGAAAAAGCACTACTACATGTATAATAATATAGCTGTAGCTCCGTATTTCTGGACTGCTTTGGCCCCTTTTGCAGACATGTCTGAGGTACATTCTGGATCCCATTTGCAAACGCATTTCCTTTGCAAACATGTAAACTCCTGTACATTGCTCCAGAATAAGCCCGGATCGAGTTTACTCAATGTTGAGCTCCTGCAAGTGCTTTTGAAGATCGAGTATAGTCAATCATGGTATTTAAGTAGCTAAAATTTATTTATTTATAAAGGATTTTACCGGGAAGGATACATTGAGATTTCTCTCGTTTTCAAGTATGTCCTGGGTTCAAGAACATTGAAGTGTTACAGTTACAGAAATACAAAGTAATACAATGCAAGATATTAAAAAAAAACCACAAATATACAGATTGACAGAAAATAAATATGTAGGAAATAGTCATTATGTTACATGTTTACAGGTGCATTCTGTATTGAGGTATGTTAGTAAGGAGCTCTTGAGTGACTTAAGACTGGTGGAAGATTTGATGGTGTGGGGGAAGATTTGATTTTGTGGTGCTCTGTAGGAAAATGAGGACCGAGCCACTGTCTTTTTGTATTGCGGTATTGCAAGTAAGGTGCTGGTCCTGGATCGGAGGTTATTCAGGTAGGGTGGCAGCTTCCCAGAAAAGCTCTTTAACACCAGGCTGGAAAGGTGAAGGGTGCGTTTAGACTCCAGCGATGGCCAGTTTAGTTCTTTTAACATGTCACAATGGTGGGTCATGTAGTTACATTGTAATGCAAAGTGGCAGAATGAGTTATACAATGTAGTAAGTTTCTGAAGGTGTCTTTGCGGGGCAGCTGTATACACTACATCTCCGTAATCAATAGCCAGCATAAGCATTTTTTGTGCAATCTGCTTTCTTACCGCGGGGCTCAGGGAGAATTTGTTTCTGTACAGGGCACCTAGTTTGGGGTAAAGTTTAAATGAGAGTTTTTCGATGTGGGGGCCAAAGGATAGATTTGGGTCTAACCACATACCTACTGGAGATATTTGAGAGAAGTGA
The DNA here is from genome assembly GCA_009667805.1 of Leptobrachium leishanense. Classification (NCBI taxonomy): domain Eukaryota; kingdom Metazoa; phylum Chordata; class Amphibia; order Anura; family Megophryidae; genus Leptobrachium; species Leptobrachium leishanense. The sequence goes on along the minus strand of CM019069.1, from coordinate 68,026,266 downwards.
CTGTGGTCAGCGTGCCATTTGATTTTGTCCCAACACATAGATGGGGATTTTGTAATTTATGTAGATTAGGTGCTGTTCCAAAGAGCATCGTTACAGTTTTGTCAATATTTAAAAAAAAATTGTTGAAAATGATAAAAGGCTGTGTTCCTTGCCCAGTTTACCAGTACCAACAATGCTCCAAATGCTCCCCAGTTTGGAAGGGATAAGACAGTCATATTGGGTCTTTGTGAATGGGTTGGTTTTTGAAGAATGATTTAAAAGCCAGATACATAAGGAATGTTAGAAAAACATGAGATGCCGAGGCTATATCGATGTATCTTTTACAATTTTACATTTCATATTTCATGTCCCGCGCTTGCATGGGTCCAATATCTGAGTCGAGGACCCACTGACCATTACTGGACAAAGATATAAGGAATTCAGTATCCAGTACTGACTGAGGGGTAATATCAACATTAGATTAGATCAATTTGACCATAAAATACAGCACATTCAGGATTGGGAAGATACCACTTGCATGTCAGCTAGACACCACAAGAAATTCCTCTTATGACTGCCAGATGTTTCGCACAATCCAGTGGTTACGCACCTATTATTGTCCAGTTTGATTATTTTTGAACAACATCTCCCTTGATGCTCAGTCATTCATTTGGTTTGCTGGGCCTCATGGAAACTGTAGTCCCAAAACATCTGGAAGGCTAAGATTGCTGACCCCTAATTTAGCCACATTTTGTAAGCATACACTTGGACATCTAGGCTAAATATGCTATAATTTTACATCTTCTGGATTAGTGATCCACTAACAGCACACCAGAATGCAGATTCTAAAACAGGACTGTCTATAGAGAATTGTTACATGGTGAGATATTGTATCCAGTGTTTTGTCTACTAGTGAAAATTTGAATATAACCCACCTAGATGTGCAAAGCAAATGAGGTCATTTAATAGTGCACACACTTTGAAGAAGTGGAAATCTTCAGATAATCTCACGTTAGATTGGCTAACAACATGTCTAATTGTATGAAAGCAAACCAGGACCTAATTGAATTATACTTTTACGACTACCAGCACATTCCATGGTTTTGTACACAAAGGACCTTGTGTGATCAAAGAAGACACATTCTTCTGTAATGTTGTGTCTGATAATTAGGCAGTAAGTAATAGTTTATTATCTCATAACATAACAATAAAGCAAGGCAGCATTGGATCGGGAATGTGAGAGAGATCCATTTCTTTCCTCACTGTAGGCGCTCCTTTAGGCTGGTGTCGGACGAGCGCATGTGCGCCCGTACTGACGTTTCTTTCGGCGTCCGTCGCAGTGTTGTGATGCTGTAAAGGGGCTGGCCACACACTGTTGCGTGCGCACAAACTGCACGCACGACAGCAACCATGCCGCATCCGTACAGCAAGCCTCCCCGTTGAAGCGCTAGGACGCGCGTTGACGGGGCTGCAAAGCGCGATCCTCCATAAGAGGTTCAAGCCTTGCAGGACTGAGCGCACTAACTGCGCTCAGTGAGGCGGCCAGACGGGCATTAGAGTGGAAGGAACATCCACTCTCATGGACGGTCCTTCCGCTCTTACTACCCCTCGTCTAACCCCAGCCTTACTCCCCATAGGCGAAACACAGATATGTGTTCTACTGAAGGGTGACGATCCAAACTTAGTTATGTTTTCCTCTCTGCTGCCAATGAGTCAGTCGACACCCAAGGGGCAGACTGACAACTGTTGGGGCCTACGGGCAATAGGTGTACATGGGACTCCCTATGGTGCCTGCCTACATGCAAGTCGCACCCTCATACAAGCATCACCCAGGTATCCATTGTTGTATTATAGAATTTATTGCCCTACTGGTCAGTCTGACCCTGCTTCACCCTGTAGCAGGGATCTGAAACTCTGTACCCCCAAGTGTATACAGCTCACAACTACCAGACTTCTTTGATTGCATAAAATGTAATGAGTATCTTGGGGATTGTAATTCAGAAACATCAGGGGGTAGGAGCGTTTGAGATTTCTGCCCTATAGTGTACAACAGTAAGTCACAGCAGGGGTGTATTTAGACATGTTTCTGCCCTCGGCACTTTAAATTCAGTCAACAATATCAAATTAATAAGAACTTATACAATAAAGCAAATATTCATGACCAATCACCAATCAAGGCCGTTTATTTAAATAGACATGTAATTTAGCAAAAAAAAAAGCAAAATATATTATGTACACAAATTTATTTAGTTTATTTAGTTTAGAGACTCATTGCTGGACATTTTATTGCTTTACAGCTTTGTTATACACCTGTACGTCTTCTATACTGGACCTCTAAACGAAAGTACATTAGAATAAATATTCTGTCCCCGCTCCACTCTGTTGTCTTAGTCCAGGGCCTTGATGGCCAGTCCAAGAATACATATTAAAAGTCGGTTTAATGGCAAAATATGTCACCTACGACCTGTCCTTTTGTGCGGTATTGCTCTACTTTCCTTTGTCCTTCGTTCTTGTCACTGGAAGGTTTGTTATTACATTTCTCTGCTGCCCTTGGTTCCTGTGGGAGAACGTCAGACCGGAGGAGACCTGGAAGGCCTGTGATCATTCAAGCATTTAGGCACGAATCTCTGTTACCGTGGCAACTTTCTGACTGTCCTCCTAGGATATCCTTTACAGAGAACAGTTTACCTGGATGCAGAGAGCATCGCACCTCGGATTGGGAGGGACAGTCGTGCTCTGAGGCTACCCGTGTTGGGAGCCGTGTTTGATTTAGATTTGAGAGATTTAACATTCAATGAAATTAGGTGCTGGAGGCATTCCAAACACAGTCAGGGGCGAGATAGCCTTGATATTTAGCTTGGAAAGAGAAGAAAAAAAATCCCTATTTAATTTTCAAAGGACGGATGCTCTGCTCTTGCGCAATGGTCATAGACCTGCAGTTATTTGTGTAGGGCATTCATAGTATGTGAGTAATTGGGGTCGGCAGTAGTTGTTGTCTAATAATAACTTGTCTATATCGCCATTCATCCAAAAGATTTCCAATATTTTAATATTCTTACTATAATCTACACTGATCAGCCACAACATTTAAACCAATGACAGGTGAAGTGGATGACAATGATTATATCGGTAAAGTGGCACATGTCAAAAGGTTTGATATATTAGGCAGCAAGTGTTCACTCGGTTTTTGAGGATAACTCACCCTGCCACACTTGTTCAGGAATGGCTTGAGGAACGTGACAAAGATTTCAAGATGTTGCTTTGGCCTCCAAATTCTCCAGATCTCAATCCGATTGAGGATCTGTTTGATGTGCAGGAACAACAAATCCCATCCATGGAGACCCAACCTCACAACTAGTAGGACTTAAAGGATCTGCTGTTAATGTCTTGGTGTCCGATACCATAGAACATGTTAAGAGGTCTTGTGGAGTCCATGCCTTGAAGCATTACAGCAGTTTTGGCAGCGCAAGTGGTGCGTACACGTTATAATGCAGGTGGTTTTAATTTTGTGGCTGATTAGTTTATGTCTACTGTATTTACTTAAGAGGATATTTATTCCCATTTAACTATGGGAAAGAAATAAACATGTTCATGCATGAAGGGGTATATTCTTGTCAGGATCCGTGCCTCTCAGGATCCGTTCCTGTGTCGTTACCTGCATGTGGCAGCTACTTGAAGAGTGCTGCCCTCAGCTCTGAACCAGTTAACAAACAGTTAAACACACACACCACAGGTCACATGACACACCCATTGCTAAAGGCTCCAAGCCTCCCTCCTGACATTGCTTCATTATTATTGTAGCTCCCAGGCAGAGTAGACCTCTACTCTGCTGCTCAGCATCTGACCTCACCTGAACCTGATTTCCTGGATCCCTATCAGTCTCCTTATCACTGGTTCCCCTCTCAGCTTTCCCTATACCGGTCAAAACCAGCTCATTCACCCTGTTCCACCCCTCCTGGTATCAGCCCACCTGTATACTGGGCTCAGGCCCCCCTATACCTACGCTGCCACCCCTGTGGCATCCGTGACAATTCTTGCATAAGCTAAGGCTAGGGTCAGACGAACGCATTCTCTGCAGACTGTGCGTCTGTGCAAAACGGGCGTACTTTCTGACTGACGACAAGGTGGTGGCCACACAGTCCGTTTTTGTGACTGATGTAGATGGGAAATAAAATTAATATGAAAAACCATTTTGTCCGTCAAAAATGCTGGACGTCAAAAATGCAGTCCGTCTGACTACGTTCCATCACTCACACACAAAGCTATGTGGACGTGGCGCACTCTGCACGTCCGTTGTTGCGGTTTTACCTTCTTGCCTAACTTCCGTCCGTTTGTCGCGTCCGTTGTGCGTCCACACTTCTTTGCGGACGTACTTCGTGTTTGGGTCTCTATTGATCAGAATTGTATGCTACCACGGACGATAAAATGTGTGGCAACACGGACATGAACACTGCGCTCATCTGACCCGAGCCTAACTAGGACTGGGCCTAGGTCAGCATATTGGAAGGGGGGACAACAACATTTTTTCCTATTGACCTTTTTATTTAAGAAGTCTAAATATAACTCGTGTTTGAGTTGTGCGCGGATATAACGGAGCTGCAAAGCAATAGAACTTCAAACAGTGTTTCTTTATAAATCCTGGTATAAATTAGGTACACTGCTTTTTGTTCTAAATTGCATTTTTATTGACATAAATAAATTTGATATCAGGAGGGGGTAGCAGAATTTGAAGTGTTTCTGTCAGCATTGAGTTGAAATATGCTCATGCATGCACCATTTATTCATGTTATGATGTATCATAAAGGCTCTTACATAACCACCAGTCCAGCATCAGTTAAATTGAACTTGGAATAGGGGTATATGACTAAGAGGAGGCCTGCTACTGATACTTATTGTATGAGTGGAGGCGCCAGTGGAAAAAAGATCAGTCACCACCAACCAACAGGAATGGCTATATGCAGAGGTTAACACTGTTCACATATGAGTAGAAATGTACAGCAGCCTCTCACACTTGCTAGAGCTGGGGTCAGCAATTCTGTCTCTCCAGATGTTTTGAAACTACATCTCCCATGAGGCTCAACCGACCTAGGGCACTATTGCCTTGTTCGTGCTAACAATGGGCCGCTAACAGGGATAATCTGCGCCTGCATATTTTCCCGTATTGTCCCCATGTTACTGCGGTATTCTGGGGCACACACTACCTCAGCGCTTCTCCCCGTAACGCAGCGCTAACCACTGGGATACTCACGGTGACGCTTCCGCACCGGCGAGAGTATCACCTCCTGGAGTCCATAGCTCTCCATAGAGGTTTGCGCTTCCGGGCCTATTTGGGATTTAGAACTATTTGGGAACCAGTCTCACTCTGCTCGCAACCAGAAGAAGCAGTGGATCGGGCCACTGTTCTTGCCACGGGATGAGAGGTGAGTATCAGATGTATTGGTGGGGTTTTAGGGGATGCTACATGAGTGCGCAAATGCAGAATCATGTAGGTAGCGTCAACTTTTAGAAGGTGCTAACTTTTGACTGTATGCATCCCTGCAGTAATCAACGCTAATACTTTGTAATACCTTACTTATCGAAATGCTAATGGACGTTTGTTCTACCTATATTAGGTATAGGATGCACAAAGTACAGTAAGCTCATGAAAGCTAATGCAAAAAACGATGCACTAACAGATTACTATACTAAAAGGGTGTGACGGGCGCTATAGCGCTCACCATTGGCGTGCGCAGCCCATTTCATTAGGGTGTGCACCCATGGAATATTTATTCATTTAGTAGCGTAGTTGGGATTGTAATGGATAGATTTTTCTGATACGAGGTTACAGAGCAAAACGTATTATTAGACCTGATCTCACAAGCCTGGGAGTATCTGAACAAGCCTGAGTAGCACCTAAGCTCAAATGGTTTCAAGACCAATAGATCGCTTGGTGCAAACACATGAACCTTAGTCAACTGTAAACATAACATGAATACCTGAGGATAATGATTTTCACATTGGTTTACAAGCAGAGTTTTGTTGCGGTGGATGAATTGTGTATATATACAGTTTGCGTATATATAGTAACCGAACAGAGTAGAAAACAAACCGCTATTATTTTCCAATAATCTTGCAGCTCGGCAGAATATCACATGAGTGGATGCCTTGTGATTAGGATTTAAGCTTAACCAAGAGCGACCAAGAGCGAGATGGGTGTTCACCAAGGTGGCGGGCAGAACCCCAGCCAACACACATGCGGGAAAACATACAAATCGCAATACAGAACACCAATAAGGAAATAAGCAATAAAATAGTCGAATGGAAAGTCGGGTCAAAAACGTGAGCAGGATCCTCAGACTGAAACGGGTTGGCAACTGGTAATTAAATCACAATACTGAACAGGCGATGCGGGAACTAGACTCCACGTCAGGGCGACGAGCAATCTCTCGCGCCCTGCTTTAAACCTGGCGGTTCCTTATGACCACGCCAGGCCCCGCCCCTTCAGACGCCGATCGGCCATCACGAAGTGCTGGCACCCGGTCAGCCAGTGACACAGAACCATGCCCAGACCCCCCAGTTAGCACTGCAAGGGCTGAGGACGTAACACAGGGTTAGCGTCAGCAATGTAATATGGTTGGCACCCTTAAACACACTTTTCCTGGCGCTAACCCTTACATATCGTGATGCTAACGTTAGCACCATCTAGGGAATAGAGCCCCTAATGAGTGACTAGCCATAGCCATCATGGGAGACATGGTTCCAAAACATCCACAGGGCCAAAGTTGCCGATTCCTGTACAAGTGTTTCATTGTACTGTATGTTCTGAGGTTTTTGTTTTTTGACTCTAAAAGTGTTACAGGGAGTCTTATATTATGACTTTCCATCTTTGTCTGTTGGTTTAAGGTTACCTCAGGTTACAGTCCCCTGGATTAGGTGCTCATTATGGACCTGGAAAACTGGCATTTTTGGAAACGTAGATTGCAAATGTTTTTGCACAACTAAATATCAGCTTCATTGTTACAAACGTTTATTAATGTTCCCAAAAATGTCAAAGACTTTATTTTTTCACAGCAACGAAGACGTAAAATAAGTAACGAATGGTAATATTTTTCATGAAGGATCTGTGATGGGTTGTCAGCATCATAGGAATGTAATTTGCTGATCACTCCCACCCTCTCAGCCCCAAAACAAAGTGCCCTTGAAATGCCCCTCACCCCGGTCAGGAGAAGAGACGGGTCCAGCATTCCTGCCAGTAATTAAATTCATTCAAAGATGCGTATGAGCTGTCTCTGAGGACGCCATTTTAATTTCCTACCTTCATGTAGCAATTAGATTTATGCAATTACAGACCAACAAAGAGCCCATTATTGCAATGTGAATAGGTTGGCAGGATTAAGTAACAGGCAGCGAATTGTACAATGCTAATCAACAAGCGCACTCACTATTGTCAGGACGCTTTAACATCAAGTGGCTATTGTCAGGTGAGAGAAAAATATGGCATACGCTTTACTGTTAACACTTTTACTGCTGATAGTAACAAGTTATTGGCTGCGTCTCCGACGGTTGGGGATTTTTTTTTAAGCCATTAATTCCACATAATCAAAACAATAAATAAACTCCGGATACCGCAACATTAATTCAAGTGGATTTATTCCAAAACCAAAAGATAACGACGTTTCGACCACAACTGGTCTTTGTCAAGCCTAATTCAAAAATGTCTTGAACAGGAAATAAATAGCATCACAGATCAATTAACAAACAATCAATCAATTATTGCAAACGGTCTGTGCATATTAACCCAGTGATTTAAAAACAAGTATGTCCATAAGCTGGTTCCTTTATTAACACATTAATTCACATCATCTTAATTACAGAAAGAATCATTATTCATATATTAACCACAATATATATCAGATCATGGACATGAGTTCGCCAATGATGAATTTGATAGAATTTTAATAAAGTATAACTTACAGCTACAACAAAATAATTCCATTGCCCCTCCTAAAAAAGAGGAACAATGGAACACATTTAAACTGTGCACTCTATAAAAGAAAACATATAAGAGATAAAATTATATACACATACATGCACATACACATATACAGATATGTATACATATATGTGCAATCGCACGTGGTAAGGCATAATCACAAAAACGAGGAAAAATCTGCCTCCCTGTTGAGGCCATGTGGAGAGAGAGTGTTAAGGTGATAGATCCAGTACAATTCTCTTCTCTTAAGTAGTTTTTCTCTATCTCCACCTCGTGTTGATTTGGGTACCTCATCAATAACTTGATAACGCAACTGTGAAATGTCATGTCCACTAGATAAAAAATGTTCTGGAACTGGAAGTTCAGTTTTTCTTGTCCTAATGTCTGATCTATGTTTGATAAACCGATTCTTAACTTTTTGTGTGGTTTCACCCACATAAATCAAGCCACATGGGCACTTCAATAGATAAACCACAAAAGTGGAATTACAGGTGAAGTACCCCTTGATTTTAAATTTCTTCCCTGAATGGGGGTGTGAAAAAGACTCACCACGTATAACTGCATTACAGCATGAGCAATTGAGGCATGGAAAAGTCCCACTCTTCGGTTTCCCAAAGAATGGACCTCTACCTGTATCATGTTTAAATTCCGCCCTTACCAACGTCTCTCTAAATGATCTCCCTTTCTTGTAAGACATTAATGGAGTAATTTGGAACTCTGGTATCATAGGGTACGCATCCTCCATTGATCTGTGATGCTATTTATTTCCTGTTCATAACATTTTTGAATTAGGCTTGACAAAGACCAGTTGTGGTCGAAACGTCATTATCTCTTGGTTTTGGAATAAATCCACTTGAATTAATGTTGCGGTATCCGGAGTTTATTTATTGTTTTGATTATTGGGGCTGTACAGCAAGAGACCTTCTCTCCGGTGACCCACCAAGGGGGATGGTGCCTTAGCTTTAACTTTTTCATTAATTCCACATAGGGCTGCCATATCCACCATGTTTTGTCTCATTCACTTTATGTATTATCTCTTCATAATGATGGACTGTCTTGAAAAGCGTTCAATATATATGAATATATAAAGCAAAAAAAAAACTAAATAATGGTTCAGACAGCAAGGAAGCTGGTCTAAAATAACCAAAAATGTATTTCACTCAAAAAAATAAAATCTGTTAAAGCTTTTCACATAAAAACCACTGACCAACCTGTCTGGACCAAAGAAGCATCAGCAACCCATCTCAGCGGGGGTTCCGTCATGAACTCCAGTCACAGCAGTAGTTGCGGCATAGGCTCAACACGTTTAATCAATTTGACTTCCTCAGGAGCAGTTCTCAGAATGAAAAATATTATATTAACCAAATATCCATTCCTGAGAGCGCATATCTGGAAAAAAGTTGAGCTGTTAGCGCCCTTGTGCATTCAATGCCATCTTGGAGGCGTTCCGGGAGTCACGTATTATCATGTAAAACAAAATTTAAAATACCGTTTATTTTTTTTCCTTTTCAACAAAAATCTTTTTGTTTTAGAAAACATTTTTGCATTCTTTGTATTTTTAGACAAAAATGTTGTTTTCTAATTTTTCCTAAAAACACATTTTTTTATTATTTTTTTAAATTACCTTTTTTATTATTTAGCCACATTTTAATACATTTTTATTGATTTAAACACCTTCTAGGAGAATAGGAGAGTTCCGTTTTTTGTTGTTGTATATTTTGCAGTTTGGTGGCATTCACCAAGGCCACTTCAGCGCTTTCTCCAACTTTCTCCAACATTTTCTTGGGGCTTCAGCTACTCCATCTTTGTCGCACTACAGTGACCACAGTACACACTACAGTAGTTAATTCAACAAATTTCAGCAAAATGGAATTGCTGAAGTGCACCAAAATGTGCTGAAGTGAAAAGCACCGAACTCCCCTATAATATCACTGTTGTTGGCTCAATGTAGTTGCCTGAGGTTCACCACACTAAATCCATCGTTCTTTCAATTAATTAATTATGTTTAGTGAATAACCTCTGTGATGGTAGTCACTTACGACTCTGAGCACTTGGACCTGTAATTACTTTTGGGAGGGGTGGGACTGCAGGTTTTGGTGGGCGTGTTATTTTATATTGTAACTCTCGTATGTCAAGGTCACCCTGCGCCATTTTTAGGTACAGAGTGTCTGTGTTCTGTGTCCTATATCCTGATGTCTGGATTGTATTATTCCTTGATTTACTCATTGTAGATTATCGTGCTGTATATGCTTTGTTGTTTCTCTGATTTGTAATGTATTGTCCTTTTTATTGTTCTACATGTTTCTCCTTGCTCCCATCTAGCACCCAGCAGCTGGGTTAAAGCAGATCTCTGCCACCTCTCCCAGGAACTGGTGGAAGCCAGTTCGGGAATGAGCCATTATCCTCCCTGCCATGCTTGTGAGGGGAGTTCCTGCCTTTGTCTGTTATACGAAGACATGTTTGTGGGAGAGGAGTGGCTATTCAGTATCCTAATGCCACCTTTGTTGAGCTGTCATCCCTTGTGTGTTGTCTCATTGGATCTCCTGTTCCTTCCTTTCCTTGGGTATGGGAAACCAGCTGTAAACCCAAAATAATGGAGGTCATGCCTTTATCACCTTGAATCTGCTCCTTGGTGGTGACTGGACACCTGGTTAAGATTACTCTGGGCATCTGAGAAATATTAGGGAACAGTAATAACAGAAGTACCCAGTCGTGGCACAAGATGCTTAGTTACAACCCATATAATGTAAGCTTCGGAGATCAATAAAGCAGGAAGGATGTGACAGAAGATCTTTGAAATCACTGTTGGTGCATTTATTGACAGATCACTGAATTCCATGTTTGAAAAGGACTTTAGAATGAAACAAAACAAGTAGGCGAAAAACCCCTGGGGTGGCAGAGGCCAAAGGAAGAGATGTAGTAGTACATGTACCTTATATAGGGGGTAACCCTTATGAAACAATCGATAAGTCAGGAGAAAGGCCTAGGGTAGAAGAAGATGGTAAAACTTAACTTTTAATAGAAAAGCTTAAAAAAGCTAGAAAGGGGGTGGGTATCATAAACCCGGTGACAAGAAACAGCTACAAGGCCCCAAAAAGGTGAGCAAAATAGAGTCCTCAACATAGACTCAAAGGAACACCACAAAAAACTGTAAGTATAGGTGCTAATAAAGCAAAGGTTATCAAAGTCAACGCGTTTCACCGAATTAAGACATCAGCTTCCTCAGGACAAACAGCCCTTCACCTCAAGTCTGTGATAACAGGAGCAAGAGGAGACCGAATGAATTACTGCAGTGCTACAAAAAAAAGTGACAGAATGGCAAGTTGGGAATCTAATGAAGTTTGAGAAGTTTTTAGAACCTGGACATTTTAAAGGAAATATTTCTAGAGAATCCTATGTCTAGGCTGAACCTATTTTATGGGGTGCCTTCGGCAACTGTCCACTAATTACCCCGTTCCAGGTGGATTGTGTTTATTTACCATGCTTTTAGTAGTTCTGTTTGCCTATTGTGAATCTGGAATTCCAGAAGATTTTTCAGTTGAAAAAAGTCTGAGTAAATTCGCAGCTCCCCAAGCAGACATATATGGAAGATGAGATGGTTTTATTTCTAGAATATCTTACTCTTTGTTTCCTTTTACTATCGAGCAATCTTCCAATATATACACATCTCCCCAAAGCCCAATTCGTCTTTATCACTCACTCAGGCCGTATAAAGTTTTAATAGTTGCTTTTTAATTTTAGTACCATTTATGCTGCAGAAAGGTAGAGGGCACCGTAAGGTTTTATTGGATGTATGCTTCGTGATCATTAACCCTCTGTGCGTTTGGCTTATATTTCCTTGCCTGGCTTGTGAGTATAACTAATTTTTTAAATTATCATTTAATTATCATTTTAGGTAAGGAACTCGATGCGTCACTTTTAAAAATGGCTGTTAAAATATATAGTCAGTCCTATTTAACCCTGTTACTCCCATTAAGATATACACATGAGTTAAACTTTATTTTTGTAGTGCAAAATAAATACAAAAAGAAAATTTAGCCCATACCACCGTTTTTTCTTTTATAATACCTGTGGAAAATCTGTAATGACGTCTTTTTGAATAGCGCACGCTTATTTACATGATATGGTCACTATGTGCTGTTTGGGGGCTTTTCTGGGGAAATAAATATTTTGAGTAGTACAGGTCTACACTTGCAGGGTTATTCAAAGAGAATCGAAAAGTCACCGAACGTTCGGCGACTTTTCGTTTCCCTGCACTTCGAGGCGATTCGTCGATTCTATTTCGCCGACCCTGCGGTGTATTCAGCAAGCACCGCAGGGTCCCCGTAGTGCAAGGAAAACCCGTCGCAAACCCGCCAGACACTAACCGAACACTCACCGAAACCCACAGAAAACAGCTGGATTAACCACACTGAACACACCTGAGAAATCCGACTAGCCGCCGATCACAGAGCAGAGGAGCCGCCGGAAAAAGCCGACCGACACGCAGACGAACGAGGTGAAAAAAAACAAAAAAACAGTTTGCTTGAAAGTTTGAAAATTGAAACGCTGTTTGCAAAAAAACTACTGAACGAAAATGTCTGGAATTTACACATCAGATCCAATGAATGATAATATAAAGGTCTGTTACAGAAAAATGAAAAAGACATAAAAAAAAACAGAAAAAAAATGTTGCCAAAAAATCCCTAAAAGATCCTAAAAAATCTATTAATAAAGAGACTCTTTACAGCAAAATAAAATAATAAAGTTTTTTTAGATATTGAATTAAAATGGGAATATTTTTAACACTGAAGCCTATGGGATTCTCCAGAATAAATCTGTCGAATGAAACCACCGAACAGCGGGGCATTTCGGCAATTTTTCCCTGCTGTTTTGTGTTTTCCCTGAATAGATGAAGCATTGCTTCTCTATGGGGATTTCACTGCCCTCGAACAGGCACCATACGTGCAGGCAATTCGCCAACATTAGGCGAACTGCCTGCTCTCAGAATAGCCGAATGGCCCTGAAATGTCCCCGTTCACTGAATTTCAGTGTTCGGTTACATTTCGGCGCCAGATCGACTCTCTTTGAATAACCCTGTTGGCCTTTCCAGGACACTGGGCAACAAAATTACTTTGTAGAGGGTTAATCCTCTAAAGCTAGGCCCCCCTATTTGCATTTTTTATAACAGAAGGGGTAGTTGTTCTTTGGTGAATTCCTCAGTATCTGTATGAGTTAGGGGTGCATTCTCTGGCATGTTCTTATTGTTGAGATATTTAATCTGTTTATACTAAATATAGTAGCATGCCTCCTATCAGTTCCAATCTAAATGGGACCATTCCTGATTGTAGCCTCTGTTCTGCATTCCCACTCAGCAGAACGCTTGCCCCACATTTTCAGCACTAGTACTTCCATTATGAGAATTAGACATTCTACGAGTACACTACCCAATGGGGGCTCCATGTGCTCACTCAGACAAGGGGCATGTAGGAATCGGTAGGTTTCCATACTCTTTATCTTGGCAGACGGAGCGATCGCAGTGAACGTTGTTGTTAGCACTTCTTCCTTCTGTTGTGGGCAGCCTCTTCCATACACAGTGGCTCTAGTACTACAACCCTGGTATAAACTTACTAGAGCCATTACATTGTACGGAGGTGCTAAGTTTCAATAGCTCTACTGTCTGTGTTAGGGTTTCCAGGTTGGCCATGTTTTCCTGGACACATATTATTTATTCATTCTGATGGGCAGTGCATGAAAAAATGCCACCCTGCAGCATGTATAATCCATACACTGCAGGTAAGAAATCACGATGAAATCCCAGGTGTCCTGCCTTGATTTCTTTCCTGCAACTTGTGAATTCTACATGTTGCAGGACAGCACCTTACCTATGCTTCATCTCTGAATGAAATAGTAATTTGTTCAGGAAAACATGGCCGACCTGGAACCTCTAGTCTTTGTAAGTCTTAGTGTGACTGTGTCTTTCTGTTAGAGTGTTTGTGTTTATATCAATGTCAGTGTCTACGTACATTAGACAATGCGTCTGTCTCAGTGTCTCTTATTGATTAGACAGGGTGTCTGTCCTCCTTTGTCTCTGTCACTGTGTGTCTCTCGTTGTCGGTGTTGGTTTTCTTATGTCTCTGTGTCCTGTGTGGATATGTTAGAAGAGGTAATGCCTTGGGGTAAGATTGCAGCTAGAGAAAAAACATTATTTTTTGTCCATTTCAAGTGTTGAGCACCATGTCACCGAGTGAAGTCTTTTACTTTGAAGACCTTTTAAATACACAAAGTAAATTTAAGCATTGAGTCAGGGAGCTTGATCTTCTTTCTTAAAAGTAATAAACTTACTTTATACTTCTGCTTTAATAAGGCTTCAAAACTGAATGGCATGAATGCAGGTTAGGCAAAAGAAAGAAAATCAAATATTTCCCAACACTTAGGCTAGGGTCAGACTAACGCATTTTTCACGTTGTCCGTGAAAATGTGCGTTCGAAGAATGGACGTATTTTTTCACGGAATACGCAATAGCGGTCATACTATGCGCAGTTTCATCCGTGATTTTGTACGGATCATCAATAAAACACTTCTTGCATCTGGACGTTATGTTGGCCGGACATTAGCAGAGTCTGACGTCTCCAATTCACGCACACACGCCGCTAGCGGACGCAGCGCACTCTGTACGTCAGTACTAGTGGTTTAACGTTCTCGAAAAAATGCGTTCATTTTCCACTTGCGTTGCGCAGCCGGACTTTTGTGCGACCGTACTTCGTATATTGGCCGTCATTGCCTGGCATTTGCTGCTAGTGCGGCCGTAATTAAGTGCGCCTGCACGCGCGTTCGCACTGCCTCAGTCTGACCCTAGCCTAACAGCTCCACTTGAAGGGTGGACATAGATTTGACATAGTTATATTCATCTTATACAACATCCTTTCTATCAGGGTTATTCAAAGAGATCCGAATGGCTGCCAAAAGGTAACTGAACGGTGAAAATCAGCGTTCGGTTACCTTTCTTGGCCATTCGGCTACTCAGAGAGCAGTCAATTCACCAAATGTTGGCGAATTGCCTGCACATACGGTGCCTGTTCAGCTATTCAGAGAGCAAAACCCAGCAGTGAAAAGCTGCCGAATTGCCCTGCCATTCGGTGGTTTAATTCGGCAGGTTTATTCAGGCGAATCCCATAGGCTTCAATGTTAAAAATATTCCCGTTTTAATTCAATATCTAATAAACCGTTCATTATACTATTCTGCAGTAAAAAGTCTCTTTATTTATAGATTTTTTAGGACCTTTTAGGCAATTTTTGGGATTTTTTTGCAAACATTTTTTTCCCGTTTTTTTTTTTTAAGTTTTTTCTTTTTCCTGTAACAGCCCTTTTTATTATCATTCATTGCATCTTATATGACAATTTCAGACATTTTCACTCAGTAGATTGTTTGCAAACAGCGTTTCACTTTTCAGACATTCAAGCGTACTGTTTTTTTTTTTTTCTTCACCTCCTTCGTCTGCGGTGTCGGGTTTTTCTGGCGGCTGCGCTGCATATGATCGGCTCCTGCTCAGGTTTCTCCGACATCTTCGGCGGGTTAATCCAGATGTTTTTGAAGGTTCTGGTGTGCATTCGCCCTCGTTTTGCATTGAGTTTTAGGCAGGTTTGCGGCGACTTTTCCCTGCATTACAGCGGCCCTGTGGCGCTTGCTGAATACACCGCAGGGTCACCGAAATGGGATCGCCAAATCGCACCGAATTGAAGAGAACGAAAAGTCACCGAACGTGTGGTGGCTTTTCTATTCTCTTTGAATAACCCTGTATGTCTCAAGCAAATGCAGTTTAGCTTACTCTTTAGGTGTACTAGATTGGACATGTTTCAAAACTTCTTTCACAAACTTGCTCAAGGCCCACCTTTTTAATAATTCACAGCTACAAACTGAAACGGGTTAAAACTGCAAAATAAGTTAAAAAGAAAAAAAATGTAATACCTTTTATGATGGAAAAGTCAATATGTCAAACTAATCCCCTTCCTTGGAAACGCTGACCCACCGGTTTATTAAAATTCGACATAGTTTAGTAGAATTGACTCGTGCTGGCTCCACTCTAAATAAATTTAGCATACTTGATTAAATTCTTGGAAAAACCAACCGTTCTCTGACCCTTGAAAACTATTCAAGTTCTGGAACTTCCCGGAGGCTTTATCTCATATTGATTTTTATATTGGTTGACGATTGGGCGTCTCACTATATCAATATCACATGGGCAGCTGAGAATAAAATTCCTGTGATGTTTGGTTGACTGATTTTTATTTCCCTTTCGTCAAATAAAATAACAAGCAAAAAGAAAGAGTATTTGCAATTGTACAATATTTATCTTTCTTAGGAAGTAAAACAATATGTATTTACTTGTAGACTTGGTATCTAAACAGTAACTTTTGCTAATCCTGGGTATTTATTGGTAAATGGTGGTACTTTAGAACATTAAAGGACATGAGTCCTCACTTAAATATGTAGTTTCTTCAGCACTGTCTTCAACAGATAAATCTGACAAGCTACTAAGCATCCAGACTCTAGAATGAAGGTTAAATATGATCTTCGGCTGCCATTACTTATCCACTGGAACAGCTGGGGAACTTGTGCAGTAGTTAATTTATCAAAGACAGGGAGGCAGTTGAGTTCCTCAATAAACACACCTCAGGGGTGATACTGCTCCTTCTAACTATCAGTCTCAGGGATAAAGGTTGAATATCTGACACCAACATTATTAATGCGTCATGTGTTATTAAGAGGCCGAAGACATATGTGATGAGAACTACACGGTGGATCTGTCCATTCGGAACCCAATATCTTTAGATTACCAGGAGGTGTAGACCTTTTTCTCCTGCAAAGAACATTTGTCACTACAATATACATATCATCCTGAGATTGACAAATGCTTGCTTTCAAGTTAGAGTAACATAACCCTTGTGATTTTTGGCTCAAACGTCACACAATTTAGTAATGCTGACGATTTCCTAGAACATCCACATACTATCTGGAGAGGTTTGAATTTTTTTTTAAATTTTAGAAGATCCTGAGAAAGTTCTTTAGAATATATAGCTGTATGGTGTTATTTAGTTAAACTTATTCCTATGATCATATGATATCATATTGAAATGTAGAAATGATCTACTTGATGGTGGTCTGCTTCTTCGAACTGGATGTTCTCCAATTCATATTTTTAATATTCAACTAATTCTCTTGACTACCGTCAGTGTTTATGTTTATTACTCCTGAACATGCTGGTTTTTCTGTAGTTGTAGTATTTTATGTCACCTCTTATCCGGCAGGGGGCTCCTCCTCTCGGTTGGCTGCCAGTCTGCAGCTCCAAGGATGCTTGTTCAAAGCCCAGTCGGAGGGGGTCCATGTTCTTCAGCCGCTGGTGCTCAAGGCTGGCTTGTGGGCTTGTGGGGTGTTGAGGTGTGCCTCACCACCTTGGTGTCCTCAGGCGACAGGTGGGGTCACTGCCGCCATCTTGGTCCTACCTGATGGGACAGGGGATTGTCACAGGGTGTGGCCTGCATGTTGGAAGCCGTGAGAGAGGTGGACCACATATTCCACCTGTCTCTTGGCCTGTGGAGATCTCCCCTATGGGAGGAGCAGGGTCAGAGCCCTCACTATAAACTCACAGTGTGCTTAGCAGAGTGCTCAGTTGTCTTTCTAGCTTCTCAGCATCCACTTCATATCCATATTATTGTGTACTGACCCTTGGACTGCCTTTAGACCTCTGATTGTTCCCTGCCTGCCCTGACTCATTGGTCCAACCCTGACTACGAGTTTGGATGTCATTTGCACTGTGCTATCCCCAAAACTCCTCACCTTTCCAAGGTACTGCACATTGGGCTCCTAAAGTACAACCACAGCATGACATTTTACCATATTGAAATTCCTGGAGAAGAGGTTTATACTTGAAAGCAGCAGTCGCCTTTAGAAGATAATCTCATGGTGTGTGTATTTATTGGTTGTGTTGTGGTACAATGACTTGTATTGTCATCTGTAGTAAATGGACCACTCCACTATGTCCACATGTTGGCCCCAAACTGTCATATAATGGAACAGAACAGGAGAGCATATGAGTTTCTATAGAAATTAAATAATAATGATAGCTATTTGTTATCCTCCAGTGTTATATAACTTAAATATCACGGTGGCCACCCAAAAGAGAGATGTTATTCTATGAGTTGAAAAGCTACCTGTTGCAAAATCTACATGTTCTAGATGCACATCTAACATCCAGAGCTTTGCTTTCAATCTCTGCTTTGTTCTCAGTTTGTTTGGATGCAAATGAAAGCATAAACATAGATATTCCAGGGGGGGGGGTTATCAAATCTATTACTTCCTCTAAGCTTCACGCACCCCCCTCTGTAACAGACCCCATCCAGCTATCATATCAAAACTTTTCCTCTCATCAGATATGTTTTGAGACTGACAATTATGAGATAATGAAAAACAAGTCACAATTAATAACGATCAAAACTCAAACCTGCTCTATTGAGTTAATGATTTAATGAAGAGAGGGAGGGCCGAGTGGAGAGACGTGTAAACACGCTCAGTCCATTTCCAATTAGAAAGTACATCCATCTGGAGCTCTGCAGAATGAAAATGAAATATTCTGGGAAGATTTAATTTAACCACTTCAGCTTTTCAATTGAGTGTTTATAAAACAACGGGCCGTAATAGACTGCGACAAAGTCACGGGGAACCATTATTGCAGGAGATCCTTATGCTACGCTCCTTTGGATGGGTGATGGCTTTGCTAACGTGACCTTGTTGTAAAAATATTCTTTATATGACACTGACCCTTCATATGTTGCTGATTTTGTTTTCTGCAAACAGTGAATGGCTATCTTCTACATAGATTAGCAGATACTGCTGCTAACATTTCACATCGTTACTCTGATTGCCTGTGGTGGATAAACACCACCACAGGCACATCTGACCTTTGAATTGTAACCAAAGGTAAATAATGAATTCTGGGGAAAATTGTAGAAGATATCTAAATTAAAGTGTTATATAGGGATGTGGCCAACAGTTCAGAAGGTGTAATCCAATGGCAAGCACTGGAAGAAGGAAAATGGGCAAGCTGTTTGCTGTTTTGGTATAGCGTCCAGGAAACATCGGGAACCAGAAGCACATCCGGAAAAAGTCAGGGGAAGTCATAATGACCGTGGTCAGGAACAAGCCGAGGATTGTAGACAGGGTATCAGCAACAATCGTAGTAAGGAATCAAGCTGAGGTCCATAGCCGAGAACGGAGGAATTATCATTGTCAGGAATCGAACTGAGGTTTGTAGCAGGAAACGGACTGAGAGTAGCAGAGGAGACAGGACAGGAACGATCATAATCGCTGAGTCACAGGTACTGGAGCAACTGACTAACCAAGCGCTGCTGGTTTGGTGTGCTTGGTATTTATTGAGACAAATCACTGAGAGTAACCTAGCCATGATGCAGATCCTGCTACCTCAATGTCCAATGGAGATGCAGGAATTCTGAGCATTGTTTTTTCTCTCATTCACATCAGTGCGTCATGTTAGCGCCAAAATGACTTAGGTGCATGGTAGGTGCATCAGCACGGTGCACCAGCGACTTCATTCTTGAAGATTAAGTTTGGAGAAATGATGCATCTGAGTCTCTACGCAGTAACGGTATTGGAAGTTTGGGTAATGAGTCTGGTGCAATGAATCAGGTGCGCCTTTATGTATCTTCTCCTATGTTAATTGAGATTTGCTGTGGACCACAATGGTGAGCACCTGGGTACAAGGTCAACCATGAGGACCCCGGGATACTAGACACGCTGGATCTGCAGCAGTAGTTGGAGGATGATGTTGGGGTGCCTAGAGTCAGAAGGTGTGAGTCACTGGGGGCCAATGGCAAAGACAGGATCTGCGTTGAAATCCACACCAGTGCTGGTCCACAAGGCTCCCAGAGTGTCCACCAACAAGCTCAAATTTTTAGGAGAGGATAGAACATCAGAAAATGTAAGACTGATGCTCGCATCTTTGACCCTTCAACCCTATAGTGTTGGGGTATTCAATACAGTCTTCAAAGAACCAGTAGTTTTGATTGAAGGAAAACAGTTATGAATAACCAGCGGTAGCAGACATAGATTGAAAGAGATAGCCTTGTATCTTTTTATGCATACATTCTGTGTATGAGTGACACAGCTACCATGTAGAAGACTAGCATTATGTGAGCCGCTCATAGAAATTCTACCTTTGGTTTCAGTCTAAAACGATCAGGTTTATTCTCAACACCAGTAAAGCTTTATCCATACATATGCATTTGCAACCTGCCTCCTAGCAGCTTCGTTATTTGTCGTTCCCGCTTCATTCCTGTATGGTGTTAATCTATCTCCATGATCTTTTATCATAGCGCTTAGAATGTAGGATTTCCGCATCTTACTGTAAATTCATTATAAACTCTGACAGCTTTTGCAATAAAAAAGTGAATTCTTTAAGCATCAATCTTCCATGCTTTATGAAAATAGTAACAAAGGGGTTAAATACCATGATTTGATTTATTATTAAAAAAAAACTCACAATACATTGGGATTGATATTCCCCAGGAAGTTGAATTTGACGGCTTAAATGAACGGTGAGCGCAACAGTTACACTGGAAAAGGGGAGATAAAGATTTGATTTATTCAATGTAATTGGGGAAGAGATCATTTTTCATTGGTATCTGACAGCGAGAGATGGATCTGAGGCACATCTGAGCTTTACTTCAGCTTAACATCTTCACTACTAGCCTGTCCCTTGTTATATAATAGTAGTAAGTGATAGACCAAATTTACCATCTGGATATTAAACAGTGCTACAGATTGGAAGCTCTTGGGCTCAATTTCATGGAGCCTAAGAATAGTTCCTTCCTATCCCAGTTGTGGCATGTGTGTGTGCGTATGTTTGTGTTGTATATATGAAATTCTCACGTTTATGCAGTGAAACTGAAACTACAAAGAATTTACAAATGAATTGTAAATATTAGGCACATTCTAAGAGGTTCTCATGTTTCCCCCAAAAGGTGTTTTAACCTTTAAAAAAAACAAAAAAACAACAGCAATTCTCTGTTTAGTGAATAAATCCGTATGTGCTTTATTATCGTGCAGTGCGTGTTTACACAAAATGAATGCGTGGAAAGAATGAAGATAATAAATGAACTGAAATGTTGAGGGGTATATTTTTCAAAGATATGTGGTTATTTCATTACTTTTGTCATAGGAGATGCAATTTTGCATGGATCATTTATCAAATAGTGAGATAATTTGTATCCAGCGTTGAATGTACACATGTTGCTTATATCAGGTGAGATGAGAAAAGACTGTAAATTGAAGGCTGGAAATAGAAGGAGAAGAAGACCTTGAGGGAATGATGGGTTGGGTGTTACTGATATCAGAGAACTATGTAATAGAAGCAAGACGTGAGGGGAAAAGACACAAACACATTGTTTAAGGGGAAAAATTGAAAAAATGCTGGCAGCCTGACTGCTGCATTTGTGCTTAAATGGACACTCTAGACAACATTGCCATTTAATGAATTTGAAATGGTCATGGGTAAGTGAGTACCAAGCCCCTTCCCTGGTTTATCTTAGGGATGTGCACCGATTTTTTTTTCGATTCGATTCGATTCGATTTTTCGATTTTTCAAACTTTTCGATTCGGCTCGTTTCGACTGCTTTCTGTTTCGATTCGGTTCGGTTCGATTCGGTTTTCGGGTACATTTATTTTTCGGAATTTCGACCATTTTTCGTATTTTCGGGTAACCTCACTAGGTTTCTGTATCGACTTTTCGTTATTTCGGAAAATTTTCGTTTTTCGGAATTGTACATGGCTTTCGGCATATCGCCAATTTTTCGTTTTTCGGAACTTTTCGTATTTCTGAACTTTTCGTTTTTTCGGAATTGTACATGTTTCGGCATATCGCCAATTTTTCGTTTTTCGGAACTTTTCGTATTTCTGAACTTTTCGTTTTTTCGGAATTGTACATGTTTCGGCATATCGCCAATTTTTCGTTTTTCGGAACGTCTGTTCTCGTTTCAAAGCTGTCTAACTCTATTCGTTTTGATGAAAACTACTATGGTTTACTTTTTTAATACTACTTTATATATTTTTTATAATACATTTTTGTTTGTTTTTCGGATCCAATAATTCATTATGTCGATACGATAATTCTGGCGATTCTATCGTGTTTTTTAATTAACCCTTTCGCTGCTGAGGCTTTTCCCGCCTCTGTGCTGAGCTCATTTTTAGCGGTTTCGCTCATCATGTTTAAACGCGTTTTGAAGGCTTATTTTAATATATGACCCAGACATATTATATATCGTTCTTTCCGTCAGACTCGGCAGATTCATAATATGTCATTATTATATGTATACGTCATGACCTGTCTGTATATTATAACAAAAAATGCAATAAAATATGAATTTTCAATAATTTACAACGTGTAAAGTGTTTTTTTCCACATTTTAACATGCGAGCAATTGCGGTTATATTTTGTATGGGGTGCGCTTGTTAAAAAAATTAGAGATGGGGTCTCGTTACATTTTCTTTTGGGGAAAATTACGCGATTTTTAACAAACGCACCGCATACAAAAATCGTTAGTGCAGCATCATTGTTCACATTATAATTGAAATGGGAACAATATTGCTGCATTAACAAACCAAAAAAAATAAAAAAAAATTGTTTATTATTTTTTTATAAATGTTTTTTAAATATTTTTTTAATTTTTTTACAAACGTTTTTCACATTCGTGTTTGGTATCGTTGGAACAGCCATGCTCTGGCTGATCCAACAATACCAAACTTTAACCCCTAGCTGCCATGGATCGGGAGTTCATTTTGGAACCCCCTATCTCCACCATTGGTGGCAGCTTGGGGTTAACTCCAGGACTGGCGTCATCGTGCTATGCACGATGACGCCAGTCCTCAGGGGGAGTTACCGAAGCTTGCCGACATCCGACATCCTCATGGATATGCCCCAGCTCCTCATGGATATTGCCCCAGCTCCTCGTGGACATGCCCCAGCTCCTCATGGATATTGCCCCAGCTCCTCGTGGACATGCCCCAGCTCCTCGTGGACATGCCCCAGCTCCTCGTGGACATGCCCCAGCTCCTCGTGGATATGCCCCAGCTCACACATGGATTTGCCCCAGCTCCTCGTGGATATGCCCCAGTTCACACATGGATTTGCCCCAGCTCCTTGTGGATATGCCCCAGCTCACACATGGATTTGCCCCAGCTCCTCGTGGATATGCCCCAGTTCACACCATGGATTTGCCCCAGCTCCTCGTGGATATGCCCCAGCTCCTCGTGGATATGCCAGCACACTGGAATGCCCCAGCTCCTCGTGGATATGCCCCAGCACATGGAATGCCCACAGCTCCTCATGGATATGCCCCAGCTCCTCATGGATTTGCCCCAGCACATGGAATGCCCCAGCACCTCATGAAAATGGCCCCAGCTCACCTCCGCTGCCTTTTCGCTCCCTCAGAGCGTCCGGCGGCGCAGAGCTTGGGCGCTCGCCAGGGGGAGCCACGTGACCAGCTGCGATTGGCTGGTGACGTGTTTCCTCCAGGCGAGCGTCGAAGCTGCATGCTTCGGACGCTCGCAGGGAGTGAAAAACGCGGCGGAGGGTGAGACACCCGCCCTTAGGGTGACGGTGTCACCCTAAAGGCGGGTGTCACCTGGTGCGGGCCGCACCCCCGCCCCCATGTTACGACGCCACTGGTATATACATTTAACGGCCGCACGCCCACGGACTTACTCTATCCAAACAAAGTTCAGAATGATGTGAAACATTGGGACTTTTTGGATAGATTTCGATTTTCGACTATCCAGAAGTTAAAAAAATAAAAAAGGTCGAAATCTAATGCAAAAGTCCCGATGTGATATTAATAGGCTTGTGCACTGATTTTTTTTTCGGTTCGATTAGATTTGTTCTGATGTTTTAAAATTTTTTGATTCGGCTCGTTTCAACCGATTTCTGTTTCGATTCGGTTTGGTTTGGCTCGTTTATCGTGTAAATTTTTTTTTTGAATATCGACCATTTTTCGTATTTTCGGGTCAGTTTGCTGGTTTTTTGTATCAACTTTTCGTGATTTCGGAATTTTTCATTTTTTTCGGAACGTCTGTTCTCCTCGTTTCAAAGCTGTCTAACTCTATTCGTTTTGACGCGTAAACTACTATGGTTTACTTTTTTATACTTTATATATTTTTTATAATAAATTTTTGGTTTGTTTTTCGGATCCGATAATTCATTCTGTCGATACGATAATTCTGGCGATTCTATCGTGTTTTTTTTTATTAAATAAAGATCCTTTTTTTCTTATGAATATACATTTCACAACTTTATTTATTTAATCACATTAAAAAAATGGTATGAAAGCCAAGGAACAAAAAAAAAAAGAACAAAACTATTTAAAAAACGGTAAACTGACCCGAATGATCTGACTTTAACCCTTTCGCTGCTGAGGCTTTTCCCGCCTGTGCTGAGGTCATTTTTTACCTGTTTTGCGCATCATGTTTAAACCTGTTTTGAAGGCTTATTTTAGTATATGACATCGACATATTATATATCGTTCTTTCCGTCAGACTCGGTAGATTCATAATATGTCATTATTATATGTATACGTTATGTCATGTTTGTATATTATAACAAAAAATGCAAAAAATATGTATTTTCAATAATTTACAGCGTGTAAAGTGTTTTTTTCCACATTTTAACATGCGAGCAATTGCGGTTATATTTTGTATGGGGTGCGCTGTTAAAAAAATTAGAGATGGGGTCTCGTTACATTTTTTTTTGGGGAAAATGACACCATTTTTAACAAACGCACCGCATACAAAAATCGTTAATGCAGCATCATTGTTCACATTATAATTGAAATGGGAACAATATTGCTGCATTAACAAAACAAAAAAAAAAAAAAAAAAGTGTTTATTTTTTTTTTTTTTTACATTTTTTTTTACTTTCATGTTTGGTATCGTTGGAACGGCCATGCTCTGGCCGATCCAACGATATCAAAATTTAACCCCTAACTGCCACGGATCGGGAGATAGGGAGTTCATTGGAACTCCCTATCTCCACAGTTCGTGGCAGTTAGGGGTTAATGCTAGGACTGGCGTCATCGTGCTGCGCACGATGACGCCAGTCCTCTGGGGGAGTTCCCGGAAGCTTGGCCGACATCCAAGATGTCGGCCAGCTCCCGGGAAGGATCGCAAATCGGCGCTTTTCAGCGCCGATTTGCGATCCAGCTCCCCAGGGGTTAATGCCAGGCATCATTTGGAAAGGCAGGCTGTGCCCTTCCAAATGATGCCTGGGTTAAGCCCCTGTGAGGCGCCGATCGGGAGGGAGAGAGGTCCGAAGGACCTCCCCCCCTCCCTTTCAGGCGCCTCCTCCGCACATGCGGGGGGGGCGCCTGAATTATGTGTCATCGCGGGGGCGCGATGACACATAATGCTGGCGGCCACTGCTCCGGATGCCGGGCTGACATCCAGGATGTCAGCCTGCACCGGAGGGGCCAGCGATCGGCCGGAACCCGGCCGAACGCTGACCCCAATGCGAGGACGCGCTCAGCGCGTCCTCCGCATACCAGGGGCAATGCTGAGGACGCGCTGAGGCGCGTCCTTAGCATTGAAGTGGTTAAAGATAAAAACCAGAACAAAAAGTTTTTAAAACGGAAAAAGTAGTTGATCAAAATGATCTGAAATTAAAAAATAAATAAAATGATTTAAAGGTTTCAGACAAAAAAAAATTAACCCTTTCGCTGCTGAGGCATTTCACGGCTTCCCTTCGCGCCTGTGTGCGGCACTGCTTCTGCTGCTGAGCTAATTTTTAACAGTTTCGCTCCTCTTGTTTAAACGCGTTTTGAAGCCTTCTTTTATAATATGACCCAGACATGTTATATATCGTTCTTTCTCGGCAGACTCGGCAGATGATTCATAATATATCATTATCATATGTATGCGTCATGTCCTGTCTGTATATTATAACAAAAAATGCAATAAAATTAGAATTTTCAATGTTTGTTTTACAAGGTGTAAAGTGTTTTTTTCACATTTTATCATGCGAGTGTTTGCGGTTATATTTTATGAGTTGCGTTTGTTAAAAAAAAATTGAAAAGGGGACTTGTTATATTTTTTTGGGTGAAAATTACACAGTCACATTCATGGCCACAAATATGTTGACAAATTTATGACAAAGGGTCCATAGAAATGTCAATAAATTTATGTACATATGATTTTAACAGTGTGGACTGGAAACCAAGCAATACATAATTAACTTATTAACGTAAAGCAACGCACACAACAGGAAAATATATAAAAAAATAGAAAATTTATTTACATGGGGAAGGATGGCAAACTGCCCAACGGGGGCACAAACAACACAAACAAACATCTTCCAGTCTAAGCCAGGCGATAATTACTGGCATTTGAGGAGATGTTGGAGCTGGTCCGCATCTTCGATAACAAGGAATATGACTGCAGTAAGGGCCCTTACGCAGGAAGAGTAATTTGAGAAAGGATCGGAACAGAGAAGTTACGCGCACCACCATCCTAGAGTGTTTGGGAAGGACGGTACGAAGGACCAGATCAGAAAACGCTGGTCCGACCCAAAGCAGGCGAGCAGGAGCAGCTGAGGCACTTGTCGCTCTTCTTACTGCCGCTCAAGCATGTCCGCGGTGGTCACTAGCTGCTCCCGGAGGACCTGCAGCAGTTCCTGGACGTTGTCGAGTGTCCGGACTGCCAGGCGAAGCTGCAGACCAATTGCCTCCGAGTCCCGAGGTCTGGCTTCTCCTTCTATATATCCAATAAATGAAAGAAGGAAAATACAGTAAGTAAAGCAGGTTTCTATTTTTGACTGAAAGTCTTGAAAAAATATAACAGTAGTATATACCAGTGCTGGCAGCTTCCTGAGGCTCCTCCTCCTCCTCCGACTGATCCCCCACGACCACCATCTGCATATCCAGGGCTATATGTAAGAAATTAAAGAAATAAAAAATACAGTAAACAACAACTGATTTATTTTTGAACAAAAGTCGATGCAAAATACAACAGTAAAAAAAAACAAACCTGGACTGGCGGCCTCTGGCTCCCTCTCTTCCTCTTCCTCCTCCTCCTCCTTCCTCCTCCTCTTCTCCTCCTGCTCCTCTTGTGCTATACATAAAAAAATTTAATTAAAATACAGTAAACAAAAAATGTTTCTGTTTTTGACCAAAAGTCGTTGCAAAATAAAACAGTATATACCAGCGCTGGTGGATGCCCGTGGCTCCTCCTCCTCCTCCTCCTCCGGGGCACTGGTGCCCGCCGGGGCAGATTCGGCGGCCTTCTTCCTGTCTTCTGCCAGATTCAAAAAAAACACGTAAATAATGCAGACTGGAAAAAATGGTATATCTATACACTATATTGCCGAAGGTATTGCGACACCCCCTCCACTACCCCACTACCAGAGGCCTGTTCAGTACCTCAGCAGCTGCTGAATTGCTGCAGCAGTGTTCGTTGAAACCCTTTGGATGCGAATTTTGAATCCAAAATGGCCGATGATTTCTTAATGAAAAATTCAGATTGTTTTTCGGATCACTCGGACAAAATGTAATAAAGAGAAGCAGTCAGCACAATTCCGTTTTGTACGCACACACCACAAATGATCGTTTTTAATGAATAAACGTTATGTTTACTTCTGAAACAATATATAATTTGAACTGTAATATATGTCTATGTGCAGGGGGAAATAATAAATAAATATTTTGTGCTTTGGTTAACAGAAACCGCAAAATTAACATTGCTGTACGGAATTATTACATGCTTGGAGGCGGCGGCCATCTTGCTGTACGGCATTGTTACTGCTTCATGGCGGCGGCCATCTTTAAAACGTCACACTCAGCATCTCCTCGGGTCGCTGCAAGTGCTAGGTTAGCATGCTGAGCGATTGAACGGCGTTCAATGGCAAGTTGCTAACTTAGCACTTGCAGCGGCTGAGGTATTGAACAGGCCTCAGCTTGACCCCCCCCCACTACTCCCATCTCATACATATATTGCACACAGACATATATTACCGTTCATTTATATATTTTTTTCAGAAGTAAACATTACGTTTATTCAATAAAAACTATTATTTGTGTTGTGTGCGTACAAAGCGCATTGTGCGACTGCTTTTAGTTATTTTATAGATGGCCTCAGCCTCAGTTTCACTTTCAGTTTCTGCGAATAATAAAACTGGATATTGCAGAAACAACAGAAATCCACCATTTTGTTTTGAAATTTGCATCTAAAGCATTCAGTGACACTGCTGCAGCAGCTGCATTGAACGCAGCTCTGTTATGCACCTTCAGAAGAACTACATGTCCATCCTAACACTTAGCAAAGACGCAGAGATTTTTATTGATGCGCAGGTGGGAGCCATTATTGGGCAAGCTGCGGGTCATCTCGTATGCTTCGCTCAATCACAACTCCCCCCCCAGCACACTACAGACTACACACAGTGCCAAAAGAAATCCAGCATTGTAACTTCACCTACATACATCAAATATCACAATTTTCACGAATACGTAAAATCACAAAAAGGAAGAGTTATGGCAAAAATGCTTGTATCACGAGTCGTGAAAACGCAAAGCTATACACAATCACATTGCATGAAAAAAGGACTAGATAAATCAACGTATTTCTGTGCACATTAGCACATGCAAGCACATTATTATTATACAGGATTTATATAGCGCCAACAGTTTGCGCAGCGCTTTACAATATAACTTGACACTTACGTTTCGCTATGATGCGCCGGATGCGCCTCAGCTGCTTCTGCTCTCGAACCTTCAAATCCGACCAGCGTTTTCTCAGCTGGTCCTTCGTGCGTTCCTTTCCAAACCTCTCCAAAATGGTGGCGCGTACCTTCTGTAGGATTCGATCCTTTCTCGCATTACACTTCCTGCGGTAAGGGCCCTTACTGCAATCATAATCCTTGTAATCGAAAATGCGCACAAGCTCCAACATCTCCTCAAATGACATGTTTGTGGCTCGTTTCTTCGTGGGTGCTGCTGGTGACAAATCTGCCGATGATGAGGTGCTACTGCTTGCAGCGGCCATTTTGATGAATAATAATAACAACAATATTTTGTTCAAAAAGTTGTCAATAAAAGTTTGCTCAATAAAGTTACGATCTCCGCGTGCGTTCGCGCGCATGCGCGACCCGCGGTCGAATCGGATCTGACCCAAATACGACAATTCCTATCGGATCAGTGAAAAAAATAAACGCATTTACATTTTACACATACAAACTTTACAGAATCAGCGATATAACAGATATAATAGTTAAATAATACGATTACGATGTCCAGACTGGAACCGAAATCCCGAATGGAACTGAAATCATGAATAGACTATAGAGGGAAAATAAATTTCGATTTGACACATTTCAACTTTTTCAAGTCCATTTGAAAATTCCGAAAATTTTTCGATTTGGCTCGGAAAACTTTTCGGATTTCGGAACTTTTCGTTTTTCGGAACTTTTCGTTTTTCGGAACTTTTCGTTTTTCGGAAAGTCTGTTCTCGTTTCAAAGCAATAGATTTCGATGACATTTCAAGTTCATTCGAAAATTCCGAAAAAAATTCGTTTCGGCTCGGAAACCTTTTCGATTCGGCTGTTTTCGGGTCTAAATATTTTCGGAATTTCGGTCGAATCGAAAGACCCGAATCGGGAAATTTCGTGAAAATTCCGAAATTCCGAAACCCGAAACGCACATCCCTAGTTTATCTCTGTCCCATTAGGTTTCCGAGACACGGAGCGGTAACGTCCCTGATTCTGCACTCTGTAAATATCCACTCTAAAAACCAACCTTGGCTTACTACATCCCTAACCCAGGTTTAAGCAGTCTTGGCCCTCCAGATGTTTTTGAACAATGTCTCCCTTGATGCTCAGCCATTCATTAGGCTTTCTGAGCCTCGTGGCCCTTTTAGGCTTGTGTCAGACAAGAGCACTATGTGCGCCCGTACTGAAGTGGCTTCCGGCATCCATCGCAGCAATGTGATGTTGTGACGGGGCCGGCCACACGCTGCGCACGCAACAGCGGCCGTGCTGCATCCATGCAGCAGGCCTCTCCGTCAGAGTGCTAGGACGCGCGTTGACAGAGCTGCAAAGCGCGATCCTCCATAGGAGGATCGAGCCTTGCAGTGCTGAGCGCACTAATTGCTCTCATCGAAGTGGCTAGATGGCGTCAGACGGGCGTCGAGTGGAAGGAACGTCCACTCACACGGACGTTCCTTCCGCTCTTCAAAACGCTCGTCTGGCCCCCGCCTTAGGGCTCGATATTCTATCAGCTGAGTTTTTTTTAACAAAATATCGGCTGCTTGCGTACTGTTAAATTTAAATTTTAATCATACAGCTGATATTTCTATTGAAAGTATAGCTGCGAAAGCTTATATTCAATCTCCATTTTTATTGGTAATCGATAAACCGAAAATCGGCTGAAAAAAAGTATCGATTTCATCCACCGGGTCAAAATAAATCGAGCCCATAGATCCAAAACATCTGGAGGGCAAGGTTTCTGACCCCTGCCCCAAGTCTTTGTATCTATCAGTTATTTTTGGGCCCTGAACTACCTTTCCATTCTACTAACTCTGGACCCTGCAAATCCGGAAACACAACCTAATTGATTACTCTGGTCTCTCATAGCAATCACCTAACAAATGCCATATGCCCTGTACATCGAGTCCTATTGTGAGCCTCTCTATCTTCTGTCGGTACTGTATCCCAGGTACACAATAGACCTGCAAAATCTAACACTGGTCATTTAGGAAGCTATAACCTGCTCATCATATTCAGTCTGCTAATCAATTAGATTACTTAGATAATTAGCTAAATTGTCAGATTATGTTTTTTAAAAAAAGAAAAAAAGCGTGGTCGATGAACAAAATTATATACGAAAGATTCTGTGATATAAAAGTCAACATTTACTGTTCTCTGTAACGTCTGGACAGTTTTACCTCTTCCACCACATTACCTTATGATAACACAGGTATTATTAACTTGAATGTTCTGAAATTTTGGAGATGGGGGTTGCGTGCCTCTATGGATTCTTGATCTTAAAAAATTATACTATTTTATTGCTCCCTTGTGTAGAACGAGTTAATAGGCTCTTCACCCCCCTTTTTCCGAAACGGCACCCAGCGTTCTGCAGTACAGTTCCGGAGGTGTTTAACCAAACGTTATTAAAAGCCAGCCAGGGCTCATAATCACCGGAATACATCCCAATGACATTGAAATCATGGCGGTAATTTTACAGAACATTTAAATCCTAGCGGCAGCCAGCCGGAGAGTTCCCATTAACCGCATAGCCATTGTAGAGGTTCCTGCCAGGCCACTTTGTGAGATTCCCCTTCATGCTACACTTCCTAATGCAGATAAAATAAATCTGCAGCCAGGGTAGCAGTCCGGGACAGGACACCAGTCTGGGAGATTCGGCTGGGATCACCATTCTGAGCTCTCTCCAATTTAACCCTCCATCCAAAGTGAACCTGACCCATCTACTCAATCTACCATTTATAGTCAGGAGGATTTTGTTGTGCCAAAAGAGGTTTTATAGTAAAGAAAGGAAATGTGTCTGTATAGGAAGGTAGTGGTTAGCAGTGCCATTTCCAGATGGGTGTGGACAGTATCCAGGACATCTTGGTGGCTAATAATGTGTTTGTATCCTATATCTCAGTGGACCCAGAGTTAGACTTTCTGACATATGCTTGGCAATCTCGAATGGAAACAGTGGCAAAAACAAGGGAGGGGTAGTGTTTAGGGATGAGCCGAACACTCCCCGAGTTCGGTTCGAGCCCGAACCTGAACTTCCCATTTGTTCGGGACCGAACCCGAACCCGAAACCCAATGCAAGTCAATGGGGCTGAAAATTCGGTTTTTTAGAGTGCCCTCCAAGAGGGCATATACAGTTGTGTTCAAAATTATTCAACCCCCACTGAAATTGAGTGTTTTGGCCAGTTTGACATTGATTTTGATCATTCAGTCATCTTGCTTACAATTAAATCAAAGAGGCACGTGTAGGTCAGACAAATATAACATAACATTTATAATGAAATAAACACAAATGTCTTTTCTGTGCTCACATCATTATCAGTTTTATTCAACCCCCAAGTGACATTCAATCTTAGTACTTAGTACAACATCCTTTTACAGTTATAACAGCTTTTAAACGTGAAGCATAGCTTGACACAAGTGTCTTGCAGCGATCTACGGGTATCTTCGCCCATTCGTCATGGGCAAAAGCCTCCAGTTCAGTCACATTCTTAGGCTTGCGCACTGCAACTGCTTTCTTTAAGTCCCACCAGAGGTTCTCAATCGGATTTAAGTCAGGTGACAGCGATGGCCACTCCAAAATGTTCCAGCCTTTAATCTGCAACCATGCTCTAGTGGACTTGGAGGTATGCTTGGGATCATTGTCCTGTTGAAAGGTCCAACGTCTCCCAAGCCTCAGGTTTGTGACGGACTGCATCACATTGTCATCCAATATATCCTGGTACTGAAGAGAATTCATGGTACCTTGCACACGCTGAAGCTTCCCTGTACCTGTAGAAGCAAAACAGCCCCAAAGCATGATTGACCCCCCGCCATGCTTCACAGTAGGCAAGGTGTTCTTTTCTTCATAGGCCTTGTTCTTCCTCCTCCAAACATAGCGTTGATCCATGGGCCCAAACAGTTCTAATTTTGTTTCATCAGTCCACAGAACACTATCCCAAAACTTCTGTGGTTTGTCCACATGACTTTTGGCATACTGCAGTCGACTCTTCTTATTCTTTGGAGACAGCAAGGGGGTGCGCCTGGGAGTTCTGGCATGGAGGCTTTCATTATGCAGTGTGCGCCGTATTGTCTGAGCTGAAACTTCAGTACCCACATCTGAGAAATCTTTTCTCAGTTCCTCAGCAGTCACACGGGGACTTTTCTCCACTCTACGCTTCAGGTAGTGCACAGCAGTCAAAGTCAGCATCTTCTTTCTGCCACAACCAGGTAGCGTTTCAACAGTGCCCTTTGCCTTGAATTTGCGAATGATGCTTCCTATGGTCTCTCTTGGTATGTTTAACATCTTTGCAATCTTCTTATAGCCATTGCCCTTCCTGTGAAGAGTAATCACCTCTTCTCTTGTCTTCCTGGACCATTCTCTTGACTTCACCATGTTTGTAACCACACCAGTAAATGTCTAGAAGGAGCTGAGTATCACAGTCATTTTAAAGCTGCCTAATTGGTGATTATTATGCTTTGTTGCTGCTCCGTGACATCCACAGGTGTTTTCAATACCTGATTGAAAACACTTGAATGAACCTCTGTTCTTCAGAGTGGTAGTCTTTAAGGGGTTGAATAATTGTGTCAATGAAGAATTCACAAAACAAACATTTACTACTGTATTACAAAACCAATTGATGTCATTTTAGTTGCATATGGTTCTTTAAAAAGTCCTTGTAGGATTTCATTCTGAATACAATTACAAATGTACACTAAATTCCCTAAAACCCTTTACAGCATTGGGGGTTGAATAATTTTGAACACAACTGTATGCTACATATTTGCCATAAAAGGTGTATGGGGGTCCGGGTAGTGCCCTGGGGGACAGGAAACAAGGACAAAAAGTTTTTAAAAAAACGTTTTTAAAGGGACAGTGAGTTTTCCATGAAATAAGGGTTACAAATAAAAACGAAAAATTCCTTCAAATATCGTGCCTAGGAGGTCCCCATAACCTGCCCGTGAAGTGGCGGATTTCTAGGATGTATAGAAACACTTAAAAACAAATAAATGACGTTTCATATGACGGTAAATGCTTTTCCTTTAATCTATCCATAAACAACTGCTTGGGGCGGCAGCCTGTATGAAAAGACATTTTAGGACGCGCAGAAAAAGTTTAGTTTTTTTTGGGCTAAATTATTGTGAAACTTATGCAGGCTTTGGATGAAAGTAACAATAGGTGCTTTATAATTGGGCTTTTAGCGTCGGCCACAGTGCCGTCACACCGTAACCCCTCTGAGGATATGAATCTGATACAGGCGTCAATGGCAGTGCACCCAGATATTGTGCCTTTAGTGCCAGGCATGCAAGTACTATCATACAGTAACCCCTCTGTGGTATTGTGCAAGCGTGCAGGGGTGGACCATGCGGTCCTATATTGAAAAGTGTTTTTTTTTATCTGTTAATGGGCGTCAGTGCACCCAGATAATGTGCCTTTAATGCCAGGCCATCAAGTATCATCATACAGTAACCCCTCTGTGGTATTGTGGAAGAGTGCAGGGGTGGACCATGTGGTCCTTTATTGAAAATTTTTTGATCTGGTAATGGGCGTCAGTGCACCCAGATATTGTGCCTTTGGTGCCAGGCCAGCAAGTATCATCATACAGTAACCCCTCTGTGGTATTGTGGAAGAGTGCAGGGGTGGACCATGTGGTCCTATATTGAAAAGTTTTTTTGTTTTTTTTAATGGGCGTCAGTGCAGCCAGATATTGTGCCTTTCATGGCAGCAAGTGCCTTCACACCGTAACCCTTTTGTGGTATTGTGGAAGAGTTCAGTGCTGGAGGTTTTGTGAATGCAGAAGAGGACATCCCCTATCTATTCCATTACTTCAGCATCAGGGGATTGATAGCTGCTGATCCAGGACTGATTCATTTTTATAAATGTCAGCCGGTCTACAGAGTCGGTGGACAGACGCACTCTCTTGTCTGTGACAAAACCTCCAGCGGCACTGAACGTCCTTTCGGAAAGCACGCTAGATGAAGGGCAACCTAGTAGCTGCATAGCATATTGGCTAAGTTCTGGCCAGTGATCCAATCTCAACACCCAGTAAGCCAGTGGATCATCTGCTGGACAGGTCTCCAGGTCTGCCCTTGCCCCTAGGTATTCCTGCACCATATGGTGAAGACGCTGGCAAAGGGTGCCTACATTTGACGTCCCTGGGCATCGAGGACTAAAATAATTTAAAAATACATCAGTCAAGTGGCCCTGGCCTTCACCGCTATTCCTCTGATCACCTGCAGCCTCCGAAGCACGTGTGTCAGCACTTGGTAATCTAACAGTGCCTGGAAAGGTGTTACACAAGTTTCGCTTTAGAGCGTCCTCAAGTTTTGTCATCCTGTGCTCCCTGTGTGCGGGCAGGATGAGCTCTGCAACTTTCCCCTTGTATCGTGGATCAAGAAGGGTTGCCAACCAGTAATGATCCCTCTCCTTGATAGCACGAATCCTGGGGTCCTTTAGCAGGCTTTGCATCATTAGGGAGCCCATGCAGCGTAGGTTGGAGGTGGCATTAGCTGCCGAGTCTTCCTGGTCAATGAGGATGACCGTATCGTGCACTTCCTCCTCCCAGCCACGCACAAGCCCTTCTGTTTCTGGGCACACCAAACCCTGCCTTGAGGAATCCCCACCTTCAATGCCCCCACTACTTAAATAGTCCTCCTCCTCCTCCTCCTGTCTGATCTGAGTAGGACCCGCTGGAATGCTGTCTGCAGAAAGACTGGGGCCTTGAGAGCTAGGGAAGGCCTCCTCTTCCTCCCGCTGCTCTGCCTCTAGAGCCACATCTATAATTCCCCGCAGAGTGTGCTCCAGCAGGAACACTAAAGGAATTGTGTCACTGATGCATGCACTGTCCCTGCTCACCATCCTCGTTGCCTCCTCAAATGGTGACAGTACAGTGCATGCATCCTTGATCATCAGCCACTGCGGGGGGGAAAAAAAACAAGTTGACCTGAACCGGTCCTTGTGCCATACTCACACAGGTACTCGTTGATGGCCCTCTGCTGCTTGTGCAGAAGCTGCAGCATTGCTAATGTCGAATTCCACCTGGTGGGCATGTCACAGATCAGACGGTTTGTGGGAAGGTGGAATTCTCTTTAAATTTCTGCCAGGTGAACGCTTGCTGGGAATGACCGTCTGAAGTGGCTGCAGACTTTTCTGGCCTGGATGAGAAGCTCTGGCAGCCCTGGGTACTTGGTTAGGAAACGCTGTACCACCAGATTTAGTACGTGTGCTAGGCATGGTACATGCGTCAATTTACCCTTGCGTAGGGCGGAGAGAAGGTTGCTGCCATTATCGCAGACGATCATTCCCAGCTCAAGCTGGCGTGGTGTTAACCATCTCTGCACCTGCCCCTGCAGAGCTGACAAAATTTCTGACCCGGTGTGGCTCCTGTCCCCTAAACAAACCAGCTCAAGCACAGTATGGCATCTTTTTGCTTGAGCCATTGCGTAGACCCTGTCAGGCTTGGGTTTAACTGCCACTTCGCCAGAGACAGAGAAGGAGGAGGAGGAGAGGAAGAAGAGGTGGTGGTGGTGGAGCAGACAGACCTCATACAAGCAGCTTTCTGGAGGCGTGGTGGATGAACAAGCTCCAGCACAGAGCCCCGTCTTGGATCCCTCCCAGCTGCAATCAGAGTTACCCAGTGTGCCGTGAAGGAAATGTAACGACCCTGTCCATGCTTGCTGGACCACGTGTCTAAAGTGACATGCACCTTGCTGCTGACTGCCTTTCCCAATGACTGTATAACATTGTCTTCCACGTGCTGGTATAGTGCTGGAATGGCCTTGCTTGAAAAGTAATGGCGTTTTGGAACCTGCCACTGTGGTACAGCGCATTCAGCAAATTCACGGAAGGGAGCAGAGTCCACCAGCTGGAAAGGCAGCAGCTGCAATGCGAGTAATTTTGCTAAGCTGGCATTTAGACGCTGTGCTTGGGGATGGTTGGGACTATATTTTTTCTTTCGCTGCAGGAGCTGCGGCAACGTAATCTGACTGCGTAAATCTTTAGCTACTGGGATGATGTCACATTGTGAGGAAGGACCTGCTGGTACATCCATTACTGTAGCATCATTCCTGTCGGTGGAGGTTGTAGGCAATTGCATGGCAAGACATACAGTTTGGGTAGAGACAGATGAGGAGGAGGAGGACCTACGTTAAGTTTTGCCCCAACGGGATGTGTGGCACTTGTTCATATGTCGCCTCAAGCACGTGGTACCCAAGTGTCCGGTGTTTATCCCACGCTTCAGCCTCCTCTGACATAGATTACAAATAGCAACGGTGGGGTCTGCTGCACATTTCTTAAAGAACTCCCAGACAGCAGAGTTCCTGCATGTGTTCTTTGAGACAACAGCGCTCTGCACCGGAGCAGCTCTGACATGTGATGCCTTGGACTGGCTAGTGCTACGTTTGGTCACAGAGGATGTTGTGCCTCGTGTTTGCTGTGCCTCCTCCTCCTCCTCCTCCCCCTCCTCCTCACTTGATTCCTCAGTTCGACCTGGCACCCAGGTGGAGTCAGTGACCTCATCATCATCAATGTCATCTTCACCCCCTATCTCCTCGTCACTGGAGCCAACTTGGCAGTATGCTGCAGCTGCTGGGGCAACATGAGTGCCAGTTATTTGTGTGTCATCACTGGCACCCCCTTCCTCTAGGTTGATTATACTCCCTTGCTCAACCTCAGAGATTGAATCAGAGCACTGTACTTACTGCGCATCCTCAAGCAGCATGTCACTCTCATTGTAGTCAAACAATTCAGCTGACTCCTCCGTGTGTGATAGCGAGGCTACGGCAGGAGTAGCTGTGGACATGGAGGCTGCATTAGATGCTTTGGCAGCTGAGGTGGACTGTAAAGCACTAGAAGCCTGGCTGGCAGAGAACTCGGAGGATGAGGATGGCCTGGTTAGCCAATCCACCAAGTCCTCTGTATGTTGCTGCTGCTTAAGACGGCCAGCACCAGTTAGAAAGGACAAGTGTGCCCCTGCAGAGGATGCACCACGTCCACCACGACCAGAGACACAGCCTCCCGACACAGGGGCTGCTTGCCCTCTTATCTGTGGCTGGGAGCGTCTGCCTGTCCTTTTTGTTCTTTCAGACATGGTGAGTGATATATAGATTAATATATACAGAATTCTGATTCAACTCTGGTATAAAGATTTAAATAACTCTGGTATAACTCAGTGAGACACACTGATAGCTGGCAGCCAGTGACAAGAGACAGATCACCTTAATTCACAAATGTTTTAAATAAATTAGTGAGCCCCAAAATACAGCGTGGTACTGTTTGTATGACGAGACACAGATCACCTTAATTCCCAAGTGTTTTAAAGAAATTAGTGAGCCCCAAAAAAAATTGCTGGCTGTGTGACGAGACACAGAAGATCACCTTAATTCACAAATGTTTTAAATAAATTAGTGAGCCCCAAAATACAGCGTGGTACTTTTTGTATGACGAGACACAGATCACCTTAATTCCCAAGTGTTTTAAAGAAATTAGTGAGCCCCAAAATACAGCGTGGTACTTCTTGTATGATGAGACACAGATCACCTTAATTCCCAAGTGTTTTAAAGAAATTAGTGAGCCCCAAAAAAAATTGCTGGCTGTGTGACGAGACACAGAAGATCACCTTAATTCCCAAGTGTTTTAAAGAAATTAGTGAGCCCCAAAATACAGCGTGGTACTTTTTGTATGACGAGACACAGATCACCTTAACTCCCAAGTGTTTTAAAGAAATTAGTGAGCCCCAAAGTACAGCATGGTACTGTTTGTATGACGAGACACAGATCACCTTAATTCACAAGTGTTTTAAAGAAATTAGTGAGCCCCAAAATACAGCATGGTACTGTTTGTATGACGAGACACAGATCACCTTAATTCACAAGTGTTTTAAAGAAATTAGTGAGCCCCAAAATACAGCATGGTACTGTTTGTATGACGAGACACAGATCACCTTAATTCCCAAGTGTTTTAAAGAAATTAGTGAGCCCCAAAATACAGCATGGTACTGTTTGTATGACGAGACACAGATCACCTTAATTCACAAGTGTTTTAAAGAAATTAGTGAGCCCCAAAATACAGCATGGTACTGTTTGTATGACGAGACACAGATCACCTTAATTCCCAAGTGTTTTAAAGAAATTAGTGAGCCCCAAAATACAGCATGGTACTGTTTGTATGACGAGACACAGATCACCTTAATTCACAAGTGTTTTAAAGAAATTAGTGAGCCCCAAAATACAGCATGGTACTGTTTGTATGACGAGACACAGATCACCTTAATTCACAAGTGTTTTAAAGAAATTAGTGAGCCCCAAAATACAGCATGGTACTGTTTGTATGACGAGACACAGATCACCTTAATTCCCAAGTGTTTTAAAGAAATTAGTGAGCCCCAAAATACAGCATGGTACTGTTTGTATGACGAAACACAGATCACCTTAATTCACAAGTGTTTTAAAGAAATTAGTGAGCCCCAAAAATAATTGTTGGCTGTGTGACGAGACCCAGAAGATTACCTCAATTCACAAATGTTTTAAAGAAAGTTGTAAACCCCCAAAAAAATTGCTGGCACAGTGACAAGACACCAATCACCTAAATTCCCTGATATTTGGTAAAAATGACACCCAAAAAGACTTGCTGGCACAGTGGTGACAAGACCCAGAAGATCACCTTAATTCACAAATGTTTTAAATAAAGTTGTAAACCCCAAAAAAACTTGCTGGCACAGTGACAAGACACACATCACCTAAATTCCCTGATATTTGGTATAAATGAGACCCAGAAAGACTTGCTGGCACAGTGTGACAAGACCCAGAAAATCACCTCAATTCACAAATGTTTTAAATAAAGTTGTAAACCCCAAAAAAACTTGCTGGCACAGTGACAAGACACACATCACCTAAATTCCCTGATATTTGGTCGAAATGAGACCCCCCAGACCCCCCCAGTAGCGTGGCAGACCGTCAGTAAAAAACACACAACTATCTTCTTTGAAATCTCCTCTGAAATGCGTGCAGAAGCTCTGCGTTGAAACCTTATAGAGTGTGCTGCGGGACTTACAGTAGCTCTGTGAGCCCATGATTGGGCAAAATTTGCCCAATCAGGACTCTGAGCGGTGATTGGCATAGTGTTCAACCAGTCTTGCACCAGACCTGTGGTCAGGTGCAAGGCTGTAGCCAATTATGAGCTTCAGGAAGTGGGAAAATGCATTGTGGTCCATTGTGGTCGAACATGCGGCGAACACCCGGAAATGTTCGGGGTTCGCGATCTGCTCGAACAGGCTAAGTTCGGGTCGAACCCCGAACCGTCCGAACCCGAACAGATCATCCCTAGTAGTGTTAGGATGTATGCCAGTTTAGGGGTAGTTCAAGTGAAGGGTGATATAGGACTTAGGCATGTCTTCATTCAATAAAAAAGGGCATTGGTTTAAATTGTTGTAGGCTGTAATTACCACAATTTTGGATGTCCAGTAACACAAGTATGCAAGGCATGGTTATAGAAGTAAGTTTAAAATTGATAAAATATCTATACTGTATTATATCACATTAAAATATCACAACTGGTAATACATGCATAGTGATCATAATATAAAAGAAAGGTAGCAGTTGATATTGATCATACTAGGATCACAATTTAAGTATTTATTGCTAATGTAGGGCACTATTCCCTTGTTGACTGAAACCCTCCTCCAAAAAAAAATCAGATACTCACCTCATCCCGTGGCACGAACGATGGCCCGATCTGCTACTTCTGGCTGCCGGGAGCAGAGTTAAACTGGGGACAAATAGTCCCCAGTCTCCCTCTGTGAATCACTCTATGGCCCTGCACGATCTTGAAAGCGCAAGATGGTGCAGGTCACACGGCCCAGCAGCACAACCCTTCATGGAGTCCTCCAATATAACATGTAATTAAATACCTGTATTTTAATCATTAATCAAGCTCGCATCCCAGCTGTCTAGACATAGCAGGTCTCATTGCTACTTATTATTTTAACATATGACCAATAGTCAGCACCATCCTTAACATTTCAGGACAATTTTAATATTTTCCATAAATATAGCCCTGCATGAACGCTGTGGCAGCCATTTTGGAAGGCGTGGCTGCTGATGTGTTTCCCTGCAATATACAAACTCGCCAAATGTTTTGGTAAGAGATACAGAGCACACATTTAATTTTGTGTTAATTAAAGAAATCCCTACACTCTTTGCTGTCATCAGAATTGGATATTAAGCTGTGCACACCTGATATAGTCAACACCTACTATAGCTTTCATGCAGGCTCTGCGAGTTGTCATCTCCAGTCCTTGAGGAAATATAACCAGCCAAAATAACATCAAAATGTTAGTTGCCATCATCACTTTGCACATTCACAGCTTGCAAGGAGCAAATGGGAATTACAAATTTATTTCATTTAATAGTTCAAAAAGACAAATAAGTAGGATCATTCACTAGCAGGGTTATTCAGAGAGCGGTGAAAAGCAGGAGAATGACTGGAGAATGGAAAATTCTAGGTCAAAATAGTCGATTTGGAAAGTGAGATGAATGGGAGAATTTTTCTGGTTTGGCTATTTTGGCCTAGAATTTTCCATTCTCGAGTCATTTTCCTGCTTTTCACCGCTCTCTGAATAACCCTGTGTACAAGGAATAATGGATTGCGGGAATCACAGATTTTTGGTCAAAATAGCAGAACTGTCAGCATTTCTTCTCGTATGCTTTTTTTCATTCTTAACTTTTCTGGCTTTTTTTGCCAGCCTTTAACAATTTACAGTTTAGTAAAACAAATCCTGTCAGGATTGCTAATAAAATAATTATCTGAATTAATCCTTTCCAGAAAGTATTACATAAGGGGTTATTCAGAAATCGCTGAACTTGCCACCGAATTGCACAGAACGCTGAATTTCGCTGTGCTGTGCAATTTCGTGGTAGTTCGTCTATTCACTAAACTGTCAAATACTGGCGAATTGACAGCGCAATAAGGGGCAGTTTGCCGCAGATCGCCTCACATCGTCAGTCTTTGGTGGCAGCGAAATTGTCCCATAGAGAACTAATGGTTAATCTGTTCAGAGACGCTGAACTGCACCGAAGTGTCAGTGAAATGTCCTGATTTTTGTGATTCAGTTCGACAGGTTTAAACAGGCGAATCTCATAGGATTCAATGTAAAAAAATATTATCGGTTTATTTTTTTTATAAAACCGTTTATTCTTTTCATTTTTAGCAAACCGTCTTTTTATTTACTTATTTTTAGACTAAATTTTGTATTCCCGATTTTTTTTAAAAGGAGTTTTTTTTTAAAATTCTGTGACAGACTTTTTTCTTATTTTTTAAAGGACCTTTTATATTATTTCCAGACATTTCCATGTATTTTTATTGGTTTAAACACCTATTAAAAGAGTAGCAGAGTTCGGATTTTTTTTATTTTTCTGCAGTTCGGCGGTCACTTTGGTGGTTTTGGTGGTCAGTTTGGCGGTCTTCGGTGACTCCATCTTCGGCGCACTTCAGTGACCCTGCGGTGAATAGTGAAGTGTGCCAAACTACAAAGCACTGAAATTGTGCCGATAACTGCCGAATTGGCATCAGCAAATTCCACCGAACTGTAAAAAAAGGAAAAATAAGTCTCTTATTCTTCTAATAGGAGTTTAAATCAATAAAATTTTGTCTACATAATAAAAAAGTCTTTTAAAAAATAATATAAATGTCTGTTACAAAATAAAAGTCTTAAAAAAACGTAAATGTCATCGAAAAATTACAAAAAAGGTTTTTTAAA
Source organism: Leptobrachium leishanense (assembly GCA_009667805.1). Classification (NCBI taxonomy): domain Eukaryota; kingdom Metazoa; phylum Chordata; class Amphibia; order Anura; family Megophryidae; genus Leptobrachium; species Leptobrachium leishanense. The sequence continues at coordinate 67,983,799 of CM019069.1, read as the reverse complement.
AATACATTTTTTTTGCAAAAAATAAAAAGAATAAATGGTCTTTAGAAAATAAAATAAAAAATATATTACTTTTTTTACATTGAAACCTGTTGGATTCACCTGTTTAAACCTGTCGAATTGAAACACCAAAAATCATGGCACTTTGCTGAAATTTCGGTGCAATTCTGCATTCTGTGAATAGAGGACACGATCGTCTCTTATGGGAGATTTTCGATGCTGCCGCGCAACTGCTGCTGAATTTCGACAAATTCCACTGTATTTCGCTGTCAATTTGCCTGTGTTTGATGAACTGACAGCTTAGTGAATAGACGAATTGCACCGACTGTTGAAATTCACTGTTTGGTGCAATTTGGGGCCAATTCAGTGGTTAGTGAATAATCCTTTTAGGCTAGGGACAGATGAGCGCATTTTCTGCGGCCACCGTCAAAATGTACGTCGATGCGTGCGCACGCATTTTTTCACGGAATACGCTTAAGTGGTCAGACGATGCGCAATTCTGGACGTATTTCATGACGATGGGGTAAAAAGAAGTCTAGGGAAATCCGGCTGTTTGAACGTTATGTTGGCCGCACACTAGCAGCGTCTGACGTCTCCTAATCACGCACACACGCTGCTATGCGGCCGCAGCGCACTCTGTACGTCAGTACCAGCGGTTTAACGTTCTCAAAAAATGCGTTCATTTTCCACTTGCGTTGCGCGGCCGGACTTTTGTGCGACGTACGTCGTATATTGGCCGTCATTGCCCGGCATCTGCTGCTAGTGCGGCCGTGATTATGTGCGCCAGAACGCGCGTTCGCACTGCCTCAGTCTGACCCTAGCCTAAGTTGACACATGAGATGCACTGATAATACTTACATGTTGAGTAAAATAGCAATTTTGCACAGAGGTTGTGTTCTGAGAATCTTAAAAAGATTTAAAAAATGGTAAATTTGCTGCAATATTTCTGGAACGTATAAATGAATGCAAGAAATATAAAAAAACGAGCTAATTTACATTATTTGAATCTTTAGCAATCTTAGAATAGAAATTTGTATACAATATGTGCTATTGAGTCTGACATTAAAGAGTTAATTATGCATCCCATGTTTCAAATTAACCTTGTGAAACTATCAGGTCTACTCAATAAAGGTGAAACTCAGGAGAAGTGAAAATTCTAGGTCAAAATAGCCAAGCCGGAACAATTCTCCCATTTATCTCCCTTTCCAAATCAGCTATTTGGTCTAGATTGCTCTCTTCTCCTGCCAATTCTCCTGAGTTTCACCTTTTAGTGAATAGACTTGTATCTTTTCCTCTAAAAAATGCATTTTTTGTGATATTGGTCATACCGTCAATTGGCCCTATTTCAGGGGAACATTGGTGCTAATAAGCAGTTAACTCTAAGGCTAGGGTCAAACGAAAGCATTTTTACACGCGAACGTAAAAAAGTGCGTCCGAACGCATTGATGTATTTTTTCACGGAATATGCGAAAACGGTCATACGATGCGCATGTTCGTGCGTGATGTTTTACGAATCCAAACCAGGAAACTTTTTGCGTCTGGACGTTATGTTGGCCGGACACGAGCAGGGTCTGACGTCTCCAAATCACACACACACAACGCTAGCGGACGCAGCGCACTCTGTACGTCCGTACTAGAGGTTCTGCGTTCTCGAAAAAATGCGTTCATTTTCCACTTGCGTTGCGCGGCCGGACTTTCGTGCGACCATACTTCGTATATTGGCCGTCATTGCCCGTCATTTGCTGCTAGTGCGGCCGTGATTATGTGCGCCAGAACGCACGTTAAAAGTGCTCTGGTCTGACCCCAGCCTAACAGTTTTTTTTTAGAAAGGATTTTACCAGGAAGGATACATTGAGATTTCTCTTGTTTTTAAGTATGTCCTGGGTGGCGAGTATGTACTGTTAGGTGTCTTGCCCAAGGACACTTACTGGAGAGGTTGCTCGCTGGGATCAAACCCATGACTCCACAGGCTCTCTCCATGCAGAGCAGTGATGTTGCCTCTACTCCACCCAGCCGGTTCAACTTGTACATATCTAACTTAAGCCGCAACCTTATTTTACAGGTATAGTTGTGTAGCAGGGAACGTAATATTTCGATTTTATATATTTTGTATAATAAATTTAAAATTAAAAACTCAGACATGCATGCTAGGAGTCTCATATATGAAGGAACAGTCCTGATTATAAGCTCCTGTTCCTGTTTTCTTGCTCCTGTCTGTGTCCAGACTCTTGGCAGACACCAGCAAAAAAGATAATCAAAGAAGAAAATACGAAAAAGGAAGGAAATAAGATGTGTTTGTATATGTGTCTTCTGAGCTAGGCCAAATTAGTGGAAGATGACAAGGTCTCATTGAGCTTTCAGACAGCAGATCTCACGCGCAGGACGGTGCATTCGGAGACAGGTCTGCAGTTTGTGTGACGTCTGTCTCCAACCCACTCTGGGCTGTTTCCGATGTCTCTTTGTCATATTTCTCGCCGTCTGGTGTGTTGGAAGCAGTTCAAGACTCAGGGGAGGGTCTGTCTAATATTCTAGCACTCTCATTATTGCCAAATTACATGCATTGACCTTCACTGTCATCCAATAGCAAGGACGCGAAGTACCAAGATAGGTACTCGCTACATACGCTACTAACCCTTTTGTTGGCAGCTAGAAACATGATCCATTTTTTTATTCCAGAATCCAGACCACAGATGTATGTGTAGTAAACACATGAAATGAATTCTCAAGACAAGGGACAGGGTTAACCAGATTTCATTTTATTCCTTATCTTTTCCTTCAGAGTTGGTGTGAGCAGACATGATTGTGCAGGTTCCTATTAAAAGTGCAGAAGCATTCAGGATATTGTTATTTATTGCATATGTGTCTGAATTGCTAGAATTTGATTCAACCTCTTTACATTTGGCCATTTTTAAAAAAAACGTTTTTTAGATACATTGTTGTCCCTACTTTGCATATATATTATTTTGGGGAAAACTGCAATCTGCTGAATTAAAAATAGTTAATTTGGAGTGAAGTCCAAACTGTCTCCAAATATGCCAATGCAGAGGCCAGACGAATAAGTTTTTGTCATTTTGTTGTTATTATTATTGTTAAATGCTTATAAATGGTATGTTATTAAAAAGTTGCCAATGGAATGCCATTGTCAAATATCCCCCTTGGGTCTATGATGCTGGTCTCTGTACACAGTATACTATTTACCCCTCCGATCCTTAGGTGGTTGGTAAAGCTAGCTCTCTTCAGGTAACAGAACGGCACGTACCCAGCAAGGGTTAACAGATACCAGAATACAATGATATATTTAGCTTGGATCACAGGGATCTTAATACTAGGAGAGATAGTCAGACCTATGCCAATATTGATACACAAAGCAGGATCACCAGGAATTACCAAGTCGGTATACAGAGCGGGTTCGTCAGTAAATGCCAGGTCGGTAGACAGAGCAGGGTCACCAGGAATTACCAAGTCGGTACACAGAGTGGGTTCATTAGTACGGCCAGGTCGGTACACAGAGCAGGATCACCAGGAATTACCAAGTCGGTACACAGAGGGGGTTCGTCAGTAAATGCCAGGTCGGTACACCGAGCGGGTTCGTCAGTAAATGCCAGGTTGGTACACAGAGCGAGTTCGTCAGAGATTGCCAGGTTGTTACACTAAAGATAGCAAAAATCAACATTTGAGGGATGTGAAGTGAGAGGAGTATGTGTGAGGAGTGAGACGCTGGGTTTTAAACCCAGCAAGGGCTGTGTCATCAAGCCACACCCCGCCCTTGGTGTCTCATGTGACCACAATGCGTTTGCTCTAAACTCGGCGCCCGGCCAGTGGGCAGCGAGCAGGACACTGCCGGGTACTGTGTGACGTGACAGCCTTTGATTAAATCAGGGGCCAGCAACCTTGTCCGTCCATGTGCTTGGAAACTACACCTTCCATGATGGACAGGTACTCGTTAGATTGGTTGAGCCTCATGAAAAATGCAGTCCCTAAACATCTGGATGGCCAAGGTTGGTGACCCATGGATTAAATTGCTGATTGTTGTTAGAGTAGTGCTGAAAAGGCTCTAAATGAAAAAGGCTGCAGTTAAATAATGAATGATTGGAATTATCAGGTCTAGGTTAAAGGGCTTGCATTTAGACATACTTGCTATCAGTCCAGGATTCGGTGCAGTTTCAACTTTCATCTCAATCAGCTCCCCCCTCCTCCTCAACACTGAACAGAAGCAGCTTTTCTCACCACTGCTGTGAACAGGATCATTAAAGATCACTGAGGATTCAGAGTTTTATGACTGTTGCAGAAGGAATAGGGTTAACTCTTTGCTTGCATAAAAAGTGAATAGTTTTAGTTGCTAAAGTGGTTCTTTTACCAGACTGGGTTTGTTACAATTACTTTCAAGAAACAGAAACAATAGAGTGCCATTGTAAGACTATTTACAAGCTGGGTGGTCACCTTCGAAAACTTGCATTTTAGTAACTTGCGTATAGTCTCCGATCACAGAGAAGTAGAAGGGAAGGAAAAAGAGAAAGGGAAAAATCAGCAACAAAGAAATGGAAATGGGAAAGTCGAAAAACATATATTACTGTGCGGCAAGATGCGTTCTTCTTTATCCTGGCAGCCGAATAGGCAGACACAGGGGGAGAGGGAAGAGATACACAGCCCTGATATTGTGCATTGTTTCAGACAGGAGCACAGAGCCATTGATAACTGTGAGCGATTAGATGTGTGTTTTATGCTGACCCAGGGAGAATGAAACTCAAAAATAAGTTGGACTATGAGATAGAACGAGAGAGGATGGGCTACCCGAGGAGCTGGGGAGAGATTAAGGGTTTATTCTTACATGGAGCCAATAAGCTCATGACAGTGATAAGTGTAATGAGTTTCACCAAGGCCTGCAATCCACAAACCGTACATTTAAATACTGTTTCTCTAAACGTGTCTTGCAAATAAGTGCTGTAAATCAGATGCGGGGAGATTTTTTTTCTTTATCGGATGCTTTTTAAGATGGCCTTGAAGGGGCTTTTTCCTGCTTAAAGGAAAAGTCTAGCCACCATAGCTAAATTATGTGTTCATGATGGAAGGAGTGTGTTCCCCTGCAGGTGTTCCAGGCTACTGGTGGGTGAAGGCTTGACCTCCACTACAAAGACTGTTGCCTAACATAACTGACTGTCGAAATCACATCAGCACGCTACTGTGGATTGTGGTCAACTATCCGACGTAATGCCTCTTAATGTGGAAGCATTAGGAGTCACTTGATTGACTGGGAATGTGCTTGTTAGCCATAAGTTTATCTCATGGGATCTGCATCAACCGACTTCTTATTCCACAATTTCAGCATGTATCCCTATAGGTTTGACACAGAAATTTAACAGACATATTATGTGCGCGAATACTTGTTTTTACAGACAAGTCAAAAATGCTGCTCAATGCTAAATGACATGACATGCTACAGGATGGGAGTGTTAATCGAGACGGCACTCTGGAGAAACAAGTTTTAAGGGAGCTATTTTACGTTCCTCCTGTAGCACATGATCACTACATACTATATTGCAGCATATCTGTACCGGCTGGGTGGAGTAGAGGTAACGTCACTGTTCTGCATGGAGAGAGCCTGTGGAGTCATGGGCTTGATCCCAGTGAGCTCCTCTCCAGTAAGTGTCCTTGGGCAAGACACCCAACGGTACATACTCACCACCCAGGACCTACTTGAAAACAAGCGAAATCTCAAGGTATCCTTCCTGGTAAAATCCTTTCTCAAAAAAAATATATATATCTCATCTATTGGCTCTATGGATGAGATACAAGTCCAGAAAAACCTGGTTGACCTGGCAATGCTCTGTAGGTCTTTCTCAGCATGCCTTGTAACCTCTTCTGCCTGGGTATCCAAACACAGATTGTGATACAGTCAATCTGAAAAACTCATAAAGAGCTTGTGTAGCTACAGTAAGAGGTTTGGAGACACAGGAGCTGCAGTGGTATGATAAGATAGAACTCCTGAAAAGTGGTTGAGCATCATGGGAAAAGTGGTTTGAAAATGTAGTGTGTCAAGGTTGCCAACCCATTACAGATTCCCTTTCGCTGTAGGAATTGAAATAAATTTGAGTTTTGGTTGATACTTTACGTACAAGATGACATCACTTCCAGGTCTATTCAATAAAGGTGAAACTCGTGAGAACTGGCAGGAGAAGTGAAAAAGTCAAAGTATTCAAACCAGAAAAATTCTCCCATTTATCTCACTTTCCAAATCGGCTATTTGGTCTAGATTGTTCACTTCTCCTTTCAATTCTCCTGAGTTTCACCTTTGTGTGAACAGACCTGTTAGTAAGGGACTTGGCATTGGAATATTAGTGTGCTGCTATACTTCTTTTTGGGACTTGACCACTGGTCTATCCCATGTAAAAAGATGCTTCTCAGAGACCAATGTCTAAATGTACCTTTTAGTTATGGATTTCATGCCCAGGTTTCACATTTTGTTACTTCCTAAGGGTCTGCTCATGATTGTCCATGATAACAACAGAGTTGCATCCGCTGACTCAGATGTTCTCTATACCTTTAGCAGTTACCTGAAGCAGAACACCCCAGTTATGACAGCCAACTAGCTCTACCCAATGTTAACTCCGACCGTCGTGAATAGACCTTATAGAGCAGTTTCTCTCCGGCCATTGCTCAGTAGCACTGTATCCCTGGGATTACCCATCTGCAGTGTGCGCGGCTGTCTAACGGCTTCCCAGTAATTAGACTCATTCATTATTTAGGATAGTTTAATCTGATGATATAATAAGTGAAACACTCCGAACGTGTGGCAATAATAAATGGGCCTTACACAGCTGAAAGCACTAAACAAAAAAAACGCATTTAACGAGGGAATTAATGAAACAGAAATCTCCCCTCATCGACTTAGATTTAATCAAGGAAAATGAGGAATTGTCAAACAGTTCCTATTTGGCATATACAGCAGCATATTTTATAGCACCCACTGGGAATTCTTAACCTCTTTTAAGCCATAGATTTTAGAGAGAAAAAACGCAGAGCTGAAACCGGAGTCTTAGATCTTATTCACGCGGCCCGTTATAGAGTGACACGTGAAAAGTCTTAAAAAAAATGTAAGTCATTAAATCTCGTAATAAAGATTTTTATTATCCCCCCCACACACACACACTTTGAAAAAAAGCATGTTGGATTTTACTGGACAATGCACACCGTGTTCCTTACGTGGAATAAGGTCTGTTAGACTACTCTCCTTTGGGTCAATGGACAATATAAGTATATGATGATGTTGTTGATTTGCATTAGTGCTAATTAAATGTATTCTAGAGCTGTGGTAGGACTGTTAAACCCAGGTAGGTATGCGTTTTCCCGTTATAATGTATTTTCTGATTTTGCGCAGCTTTTTTGTCCCTGCGTTATGTACATTCGCTGCCCAAATCTAAGTTCATCCCATGTTCTCCTCTGTTGAAGAACAGAAGGCCACCAGCTTCAGCGAGGGCTCGAGGCACCGTCAAAAAATGATGTAGGCAATTAGTGTGCAGGATAATTAGCTTGTGACAGCTCCATTCTGCCTTCGAGCTGAGGGAAACATCCCATGTCCTAGTTCATGGACAACTTCATTTAGAAGTGTGTATAGTTTGCTTAGGGACAAAACCAGAAAATGAGTAGGAACATATATATATATACACACACACATACGTAGACACTTGTGCACCTGCATGTGTGTAGATATATATGTTATTTTGAGTATGTGTGTGTATATATATATATAATATATATATATACATGTAAAATACACCAGGAAGGCAGCACTCAACCTTTACTAGGCATAACGGGCAGGTGCTTCTCAAGACAAAAAGTACAACAAACCAGGAGGAGAGCACTTCAATCCATATATTCAACAACATTAACAGCAGCTCACACATTTAAAGATTAAAAAGGTTTCAAAGTCTTTGAAATCTATTTAATCTTTAAATGTGTGAACCACTGTTAATGTTGTTGAATATATGGATTGAAGTGCTCTCCTCCTGGTTTGTTATGTATATAACTGCAACTGGTCATGCCTAGCTCCTGCTGATGAGGGCACAACAAGCCCAAACCAGCTGTCCAGGAGTGGCTGTGACCAGTTGCATAAACCTAATTTCTGCAAAAAAAAAAGGAAAAAGCAGCCATCTAGTATGGCACTGCATTGATTAAAGGGTTCTGTCTGAAAACAGACCCAGCATGCAAAAAAAATGAGATATTGTGGACGACATTTGCATGTCTTACCCAGAGTTCTGCGCTGCATATGGGGAATATAGCACATGAGCTCTGTTATGTAGTTCTTTGAATTGCTGGTATGCGTAAACAGCCTCTGCAATAATAAACTTTATTATTTGCAGTGTGGAGGCTTTTAATCTAATTTGTTGCCCTCCACCACAACTTAAATGAGTATATATATATATATATGAGATATATATATACTCATTTAAGTTGTGGTGGAGGGCAAAAAATTATATATATTTGAAACCAATCTGGTACTCCAGGATCTCTCAAATCCCCTTGCCTGGCGGCACTCTTGGGTCTTCTCCACTATTATTCAAGCTTTATTTGGATCACCATTTCAATTTGTTATCCACAAACTTTCTTCAGGATATCCAGAAGAAACTTTGTGGATAACAAACTGAACCGTTGAACCTAATAAAGCTTGAATAATAGTAGAAAGACCCAAGAGTGCCGCTTGTTTCCATGGAATACATATATACAGTATATATATATATATATACATAAAATCTAATTTTGGATTTACTTTTTATATATATATATAAACCTATTTTAAACATGATTTAATAAAACGTTTGATTTTATTTTATTTTGACTGAGTGCCGCCATCATTCTCTCTTCTCTTTTCTTTTATATATATATAAGTATGTATATTTTTTTAATTTATTCTAGACAGCAGGAAAAAACACAGAGACATGTATATGAAGGAAGAAGCTATAATTTGGTTTTCTGGTGCTTACTGTCACCATCCAGCATATGTGAGAATTAGATATATGATACACTCGTAGATTTCGAATGACAATTTATACACCCACACAAACAATCTTTGATTTAAAAAGGGGACACGTTAACTCAATAAAAAATAAGCACAGCATTTTTTTTTACTGTGTGTGTGTGTGTGTAATATAAATTATGAGTGTCTTTCGCCACATGCTTGTTTGTCGTGCTCAATCTTCTGATCAGTAGGAAAGAAATCAGCATAATAGAGTTACATCATTTCTGCTCAGAATAAATTATTATAACTTGATAGTAATGGAGTATGACGTGGATTGGTGAGATTTTTTTTTCTGGCGGGACGGCCTTAGTGGAAATTCATTCGCTGTACATTATATGAGTTCTTATTTCGAATTAATAATTTTTAATTTATCAGTGATAAAAAAAGTTGTATTTTACTAACTAAACTAATCATGAGACTGGTGACTGTGGTCTTTAAGAATCTTTCGGCAAATATGTATGGCCCTCATGTTACTTGGCTGAAGGTCATCCCCTAGACCAGTGTTTGGACGCCAGAGAAGATATGGAAACTGTGTTTTTTTTGGACTGACTGAGCATAATGGGAAATTGCATGGGAGATTGCAATTTGAGATGTTATGGCTAGCCATCACTTGAGTGCAGTGTTTTTTACAAACTTGTCTTCAGTACCCCCTAACAGACCAAATTTTAAGGATTACCTTGGGGAAATGCAGACTGAATCCTGCAATCACTGAGCATCAAATCAAATCACCCGTGCTGTGCTTCACATATCCTGCAAACCTGGCCTGTCAGCGAGTCCTGAGGACCAGGGTTGAGAAACACTGCTTTAGTGAAATATTCTGCAATCATCTGCTATGATAACATATGGGATAATAAGTATAATATAAATAATCATTTTCACAGTTTTTATGCCTATAATCGCACATGTCCAGACCTCCAGAAACTGGTAACTTAAGTGCGAAGAAATATAAACAATTCACTGTATGTCATCTTTTTGGGGATATTGGTGGTTGGGGGAACATACCAGTTGGTGGAGAGTGCTATCTCAAGCTCAGGGGCCATTTATTTGGAGCTCCACTATTAGTTTTTTGGTCAATTCTGTAAACAGTTCCAGGAGTAAAAGTGATGCAGACACTGAACCAAATAGCAAAGCACTATCTAGCTGTACTATAGGGTTAAAATGGGAGGTGAAAACTGAGTGGTTGAACAGTAACCACTCCTGACCTGCTCTGTACCACCCCTACTGATTTAACCCTTTAGTATGACACTCAGTTGAATCCAGTTCAGGGTCCTATACGTGAGCTCAGTGACTGGATGTTCAGGAGAGTGTCCAGACAATCTAATGGCTCTCAGTAGTTTCTGGGTAAGACTAAGCCCTGTGCATGGAGGGCTGAATCAGACCGGGGGGGTTGTAGGTAGCACAGAACAAAAGTGGGAATGCTCCAGATTTAATCCAGATGCTTTTTTCTTCTCCGTTTGTGTGACTTCCCAATGAAAACGGCACAAGTAGTATAACAATATTAGAATAAACCCAATGCAGTGGTTCCCAACCGCGGTCCTCAAGTACCCCCAACAGGTCAGGTTTTCCAGATATCCGAAGCACAGCACAGATGATATGATTTACTGCTCAGTGATTGCAGGATTCAGTCTGCATTTCCCCATGATGATCCTCAAAACCTGGCCTGTTGGAGGATCGCGATTGGTAACCACTTAACCAATGGATTGTGGTCACCCAGTGCTTCCACCTAGCCAGTGGCACGAAGATGTTCCCGCACATAGACCATGGATATTTAGCAAATGAATTAATAGCTCCAGCACTGCATCAAAATTCATATGGGTTTATCCTCCGAGATAATGTTTTTATTAGACTACAGGCAAGGATTCCAAACTCCATCACTTGTATCTAAATTCCCAAATAAATAAAATATGTGAGGAAACATACTCGGTTCTATATGTGTGGCATTTACATGTAAGTATTGTATTGTACAACATTAAACAAATATAGATTTTCATTTATATACGTATGGAGATTTCCATGGGCCTGGTTCCTAGTTGCTAATCAAAATGTCAGTCAAGGATTAGTGCAGTCAAGAACTGTTCTTGACTTATATTGGGACTCCAGCTGATCACGTGCCACTGCACACTCGACTTCAGACTTTCTTGCTCAACAACGTGTAATCAAGAAGATGGTTACATTATTGCTGAGCCTCCGGGATAAGAGGACGATGGACTGTGCGTGCTCTGTCCATGTGCTGTATTTCTGCTCACCGCATGTCACCAGCTGCGGGGCTCCCCCCTTTTGAAAACACAAGTTCAGGTACATGGGGAGACCTCAAGGAACAACAGCTGAAAGTGCAGATGGCAGATCACTTATTTGGCAAGAACTTGAGGTGTGCAAATCAATTTCCTTAATTGCTTGTCAAGTCCATTTTTGATAGTAAAGTTAAGGACCCAGGAATAAAACAAAAAAAGAAAGGAATTGAAAAACACAGAAATAAAGAATAGAGTGAATTGTTAGACATCGAACAAAAGCATGATATAAAATAAAGTAATGCAAGTCTATATGAAGGGCATCTTGTTAAGCATGCGTTACTTCTTTTAAGAGATTTTAGTATCTGTAAACCATTGAAGCGTTAATGAGAAGACACAGCACGACTAACATACGCCTCATGGTATCTCAGCCGTTCAATGGCTCCAGCATAAACCTACCACTGATTAGGTGATGGGCTGCAAAGCAACCCTTTCTATGCAGCATCCCACCTGCTGCTTTCGTGTGTGCAGTTGGTCAAATATGCCAACTATCGTAGGTGTTACATTAGGCAAAAGGGGGAAAGCAAGAGTTTGAGAGATAAAAGAACGCTTTGACCAAAGGAATCACAGGATTCTAGGGTCTGCATCCTAATCATGGCTACCTTGACTACAAAACTGCTATTGCACATAAATTATTATTCTAGAATGCTTTTTAAACATTTTGTGGTTGGTGGAGAAGTGGAAAAAGTGTCTTCAGGAAAATTCATCGTTGTTATAAAATGTCAGCTGGATTAGAATGTTCTGTGTCTCGTGCTAGAATTCACATTTTATATGGAATATATAATGATGATCAACAATCCACTGATAACATCCACATCAGTGGACATTTAATCAGTTTAGCCCAATGTCAAGGTTTAGTTGTTCCCAGGAATAGCATCTCTTGCTGTTTGAAGCCTTAATGTTTCCCCCCTGGGGAGAGGATTAGAAATAACATTAACCCGGTTGATGTACTGGTTTGGCAGCAGTTGTCTGGGTCAATGGAACATTTCCTTCACTTGGTAAAAGAGCGGGATTAACAAAGCAGTGTTATCACTGCAGTTACAGATAAATCGGTCATGTCACTGGAAATAACAGATGATGTAGTTTGTAGAAATAGCCCACGTTAGGGAGGAAAACCTAATTCATATACTGAGCTGTAGCACCCGCTGCAGCGAGATGTTGAGACAGCCATGCTCAAAGCCATTATTTACCCCCCCCCCGTCATGTGGTAGTAGGGCATCATACTGGACAGTATACAATATGGCACCTGAATAATAATATATATATATTATTTTACTTCTTTGTAATTGTACTATATGTATCCCCTTGAATCGTAAAGAGTTTTTCTTATTTTTGACATATATATAGCTGAGCTTAAAAGCCATTTGCTTAGGAAAAAGTTTTATATACAGTGTTTCTAACATAGGCATTTTTCCCTAAAATGGATTAATTCCCAATAAATTCCTGATTAATAAATAACTCTTGGGAGAAAAACAATTTATGACCGAAACCAAAAATATTTCTGATATACCATTTTTTTCCTTTTGCAGTGTGTTCCGGTACTGAAAACAAACTGAGTTCTCTATCAGACCCAGAGCAGCAATACAAAGCCTTGCGCAAGTATTATGAAAACTGTGAGGTGGTGATGGGGAACCTGGAAATTACCAGCATTGAACATGGACGCAATCTCAGCTTCCTGCGGGTAACGTGATTTTCCTCTTTCTTGTTCCATCAATGAGGATGATTTGTACTTAATGTATGATGACGTATCTTTTCTTTCTAAAGCCCCTCTGTCACATCAGTGTATTCATAGCAGTATACATTGCCACCACCTTCTACCATTACTATCACCTTCCGTGGTCCACTCATATTTTTCTCTTGTTCTTCCCAATAGTATGATCAGCCGTTTTTGTCTACTTTTACTCATCTTGGTCTAATTTGCCCCATTTGTCCTACCTCTAAACGCTGTTAGTTCCTATAAGCCCACTTTTGATAGTCTCAATCCTCCATGGTCCAGGTGTCTTTTGTGATCAATGCCCCCTTCTGGACCCGTTGAAATTGACTCAATAAAAATAAATGCAGATTTTAAAAAGCCACTTCTATTCAGACGCTTCTTAATTCAATGCCTCTTGTCCTTCTCAGAAGTTTTTTTTTGGTTGCAACAGAATCATCTCAAGATGTTTTTATTGCGTCGATTTTAAATGCTTCCAGAATGTGGCGTTGTTTATATACAGAATGGTAAACCCTTTGCCCATCAGTGACACAGCCATTGTATTTCTCACACCAATGCTACACCTACTTCTTTCCTCAGTTCCTTCTTCTCTTATCAGTGCTTTTTTCATTTCCCAGCTCTCAATTATGTCTGTGCCTTTTTCCATCCAAGGTTTGCCTTCTTTTTAGCCATACCTACACGTTTTTAGGTCTTCAAATCCATCTCTTAAGTTGTCTCTTGAATACGAACATTTTAACACTATGAGGGGGAAAATGTTTTATGTAGATTTAGGCAACAATGATCACACGGCAAAATCAAAACGTTATGGCTTACTTAACCAGTGTAATGTGGACTTATGATGAGTTTTGATAGAAATGAACAAAAGACCATTCTCCTTGCCGCAATTGTTCAGCCACATGACACTATAAACCTTCAGGATTTGTCTGAAAACTGATGTCAACCTCTGGATACAGTTGAATAATGGAAGAGTGGACCCAGGTACTCCAGAGCAGGTTCAAAATTCTTTAATGGTGCATCAAGGCAACGTTTCACCATGACAAAGCCCATTTAGCAGCCCACATGTTTCCTTGAAGCTCCAGTAAAGATTTTTCAAGTACCTGTACCCACTCTGCCTTTATTGAACTTATGATGAATTGTGGACTTTGTGGAGTAAATTAAATCATATTAGTAGTGGCCCGTAGAGAAAAGTCACATGCACACTCCTGGTAAAATACACAGACATTACTATATCCATACTCTTCAGGACATGCACCTGCTTTTGATTCTAAAAATGTTGCATGTTAACTAGCTAGAACTGCTAACAAGTATGTATCACAACCAAAAGCAAAGTAAAATAATCAACTGCTAGCAAAATAAACTTTATAGATATCCAAAGATATACAGGGCACTTCCTCTGCAATACAACGCTATCATGATACATGCAGGTACGCCATCTTTAAAAAAGGTGTGTTTCAAATAGCATTTAATAAATACTGATCATTTTTCTCTTTATTTTACAATCAACATGCATATTTCTCATTTAAACAAAGGTCTCCACCAAGGCTGAGAAACTATAAATGCTGCTGGACTCCATGTCACAGGGGCACCCAGCTTGAGCCAAGGTGACCCCTTTATACTGGGTGTTGTTAAGCCCTTTAGGCAGGTTTGCTGCTGGCTGCATGGATACAGGACACAGCACACAGAATAACACAGATCTTGGACAAAGATGACAGAACCAGGATACCTGACAGACACACACACAAGGAAACCCTGATCCGGGACAAGGTCCTTAAACTGGCCTTCTAATTCTATACAGGATACAGGGAAAGCAATAAATAACACAATAAAAGGGGTTAACAAGAGACAACAAGACAATGTGCCCAGCAGCAACAGGGAATCCTGAACTTGGATGAGGTCCTTGCAATGGCCTCTAACACTGACTGATAATATAATGCTGCTGTGTAAATACAGAGAGACAAGAGAACAGGACACAAGGAACATATAATAGAATAGTCAGGGAATGGAAGAAAGTCTAAATGCCAGAGTGGAGTGTCAGCCGTATGCCAGGGATCAAGAGTCAGGAGAGCAGGTCAGAACAAACAGAGGTCAGTACACAGGAAATCAATATACAGGGTAAAGGGAGCAGACAAGAGAATAGTCAAACCAAGCCAATATCATACAAAGAATCACACATAGAAACCAATAGCAGAAACTCAGGATACAGTGACCCATGCAGGAGCAGAGAGCTAATGCACTGCTAGCCATATTTATGGGAACCAGGACATATCATATGACCTCAGGCTATATCAGTCACAAGGATTCCAGGAGCGGCACAGGACAGAATGGCTAGCCCAGAACACCACAAGAGCTGGCCCAGATCACTTTTACCACCAGGGGGCTTGGCTGATATGTGGAAACGTGACACTCCATTAGTCAGAAACATCAGCCAAAATAGCATGTGATAGAAAAGGTTAAGCAGCAGCTTGATGTAGGCGGTTGAGGTTTAGCCCATGCTACTGTATCTTATCCATCTCTATTATAAAGGTGTCCAGACTCCAGCCCACCCAATATGCTCCAAAGGAGAGCATGTCCCGTTTCCTTAATCAGGTCTTAAGATACAACACATGGTGTGATAGCTGCTTTTCAAACCTATGGGTAGCCGATAAGAGAAGCCCAAGGATTGATGTGAAAGGAAGCAAGAAAGAGAGGATACATACAGAATCTGTCACTCCCTGACATGAGACTTGTGCTAGCAGACCCTCACCCTTGGGAGAGAGGAGCCCAAGGGAGATACTGTCAATCTGAATGACAAGTGAGCTACACTTCATTGGAGCTGATGTGGAAGTCATGTCTTCCGTGTTTTTCTCCCTATCTCCCTGTTTAACTCCTTTGAATCCAATCTGGCTAACAATGCAGGGTGAGCTGGGACCGGTGTTCTAAACACAAGTCATCCATGTGTTCACAGTCATCCAGATCCTGGATCTTCTCTGAATATAAAAAAATAAGACAGACCAGTTTTTTCATTGTGCTCCTGGTCTAATTAAAGATGAAATTAAATTACAAATCTCATTATATATATTATTTAGGCCAAGTCTAAATCTCGCCAACCTTCCCAGATGTAGGAGGTAAGCAGTAAGCTCAAAGCGAGCATTCCAGCCTAATAAATAATTTTTCATTTAAATGCCTCAGCCACTAGTGGGAGCAGTCCTGTCTTTTGCTGCTTACCGAACTCCCTCCGTCAATACTATATAGAGTGCTATAGTTCTGTATTCATGTAAGAAATCTGATAGTCTATTTTGGGATATAGTGTTAAAACTGTTAAATTGCAGGAAATTAGATCCAAATGAAGTTCATGTGGTGTGGAACACAGGATGGTCCTTATAACCATTATCATCATTAGTTTAGAAAAAAGGCACCTTAGAGGGGATCTGATAACTTTATGTAAATATATATGGGGCCATTATAAACCATTGTCTGGAAACCTACTCATTAATAGGACACAAGGTCACCCATTTAGACTGGACAAAAGGAAATTCAGCCAAAAGCATAGGAAGGCTTTTTTTTTTACAGTGAGAACAATAAAGCTGTGGAATTCTCTGCCTGTTGAGGTGTTTGGGTCAGAATCTGTAAAGACGTTTAAACAACGACTGGATGACTTCCTGCAGAAACAGAATATTAAGTGTTATAATATTTAATATGTGATAATGGCTGTTTGATCTAAGGAGAAATCTGACCTCCATTCTGGGGTCAAGAAGGAATTTTTTTCCAGTATATTGCATATTTATTTATTTATTTTATTTATTTATTTATAAAAGGATTTTACCAGGAAGGATACATTGAGATTTCTCTCGTTTTCAAGTATGTCCTGGGTTCAAGAACATTGAAGTGTTACAGTTACAGAAATACAAAGTAATACAATGCAAGATATTAAAAAAAACAACACAAATATATACAGATTAACAGAAAAATATGTAGGAAATATAGTCACTAGGTTACATGTTTACAGGTGCATTCTGTATTGAGGTATGTTAGTAAGGAGCTTTTGAGTGACTTAAGACTGGGGGAAGATTTGATGGTGTCTGGGAGGTTATTCCATAATTGTGGTGCTCTGTAGGAAAATGAGGACCGAGCCACTGTCTTTTTGTATTGTGGTAAAGCAAGTAAGGTGCTGGTCCTGGATCGGAGGTTATAGGATGAGGGAGCTGCTGGAAGCAGTCTATTCAGGTAGGGTGGCAGCTTCCCAGAGATGCTCTTAAACACCAGGCTGGAAAGGTGAAGGGTGCGTCTGGATTCCAGCGATGGCCAGTTTAGCTCTTTTAACATGTCACAATGGTGGGTCATGTAGTTACATTGTAGCGCAAAGCGGCACAATGAGTTATACAATGTAGTAAGTTTATGAAGGTGTGTTTGCGGGGCGGCTGCATACACTACATCTCCGTAATCAATAGCTGGCATAAGCATTTGCTGTACAATCTGCTTTCTTACCGCGGGACTCAGGCAGGATTTGTTTCTGTACAGGGCACCTAGTTTGGGATAAAGTTTAGATGAGAGTTTTTCGATGTGGGGCCAAAGGATAGATTAGGGTCCAACCACATACCTAGATATTTGAGAGAAGTGACTGTGGTCAGCGTGCCATTTGATTTTGTCCCAACACATAGATGGGGATTTTGCAATTTGTGTAGTTTAGGTGCGGTTCCAAAGAGCATCGTTACAGTTTTGTCAGTATTTAAAAAAAAGTTTGTTGTTTTTGATCCACTTTTCTACCTCTGTGAATTGTTCTTGCAGCACGGCCGCCAGCTGCGGGAGATTTGGTTTGCTGGTATAGATCACAGTGTCGTCTGCGTACATATGTACAGTTGAGGCTTTGCAGACGTTGGGCAGATCATTTATGAATATTGTGAACAGCAGAGGCCTAGTATTGAGCCTTGGGGTACACCGCAAGTGACTGGGAGCAGGAGGGAGGAGCTGCCAGAAATTGACACAATTGTGATCGGTCGGATACATATGATTGAAACCAGGTTAGCGTGCGATCACCAATGCCAGAGTTTTTAAGTTTTTCTAACAAGATGCCATGGTCTACCGTGTCAAAGGCCTTGGCAAAATCAAGGAAGATGGCTCCAGTTAGGTTTCCTTGTTCCATCCCAGCCTGGATATCATTGCAGACTTTTAAAAGGGCGGTTGTAGTTGAGTGATTTGGACGAAAGCCTGATTGATCCGGGGTTAAGTAGTTCCAATATTGATAATAATCACGTAATTGTGTGTAGACACATTTTTCCAAGACTTTTGACATTACAGGGAGCAACGATATCACGGTGAACCCTTCAGACTGGGTTGTATTGCCTTTTTTTGGATCAACCACAGTAGGTGATGTGTGAAAGGCTGAGCTCAATGGACGCAATGTTGTATAGGATAAAACAGTAGTGAAGCAGCAATGGGTTGGAGAAGGGAGTGTTTTGACAAGGCTGCAGGTGTTCTATTATGTTGTATAGACCAGTGGTTCTCAACCCTGTCCTCATGTACCCCTAACAGGCCATATTTTAGGGAAATGGAGACTGAATTCTGTGTCGGGGCTCTGTCCCGGGCTGTCACATGTTACTCTGTGTCATTAAGGATTAAGAATTAAGGGCACTGAGTAGCCAATCATATCACCTGTGCTGTGTTTCAGAAATCTGGCCTGTTAGGGATACATGAGGACCAGGGTTGCGAACCACTGGTCTTGACTATCTAAGATAAGAGATGGCAGCGGAATGAGATCTGATAGTGGGTTAAAACATGTTAATTTACACCTAGTGATATCCTTGCATGCATCCCACACAATACAATTCACATGAGCCAGTTTTATAGACCTCTGACCTACAAATTTTATGCTATTGCCAATGCCTGGCAGTAAAGAGCAAGTGCTGAAAGATATTGTGGGGGCAGTTTAGAACACAAAATATCACACAATGGATGCACCCAGTGAAACATATAGAGTAAAATATTTTCTGAACTAAACATACAAGATGGTATGGTAGGTGTAATATATTGTTTCTTGATAGATTCTTAAATTGCTAAACACAAGCGATATAGATCAAACATTGTTTGAGTATTTTTTGTACAAAGAAAGAAATACAATCTGCCAGGAACGGAAGAACATCCACTGTGTGCGTTTAGTTTTTTAGTTTAAATAATCAGGGACAAAAGCTATTCTCATTCCTCTCACCTAAAATACATTAACTGGACACTGGCTGGAGATATAATCACTACTCTAATCCGCAACAACTCACAACTTAAAAAATTTTGGAACCAAATTTTTAGAAAAAATTGAAACGTTCTTCTTTATTTTAATTATTCTTCCTTTTATTTTTTTCCTCCGAAGTATTTGTCTGTAGGGGCAAGCAAGTTAGTGCGTGATTTGTTTTTTAAAGGCTAAACTGCTGACACTGATTACAGATATAAAAATGCAGCGAATACAAAGGGCCGCTTTTTTGTTGTTTTTTTGCTGCTTCTGTGGGATTTAGAGGCCTTGGGGAAGTATTGTTAAAATGCAGCTTGTAGCTTAGCACACAGAATGGCAGAAATACAATGGTATATCAAGGCTGAGATTTCAGGATATCGTCCCTTCGGTCTTAGTAGTGCAAACGGTTAACCCTTTTACTTCTATAGGTGACGATGCTTTATTGGCCCCACTGGGATCTGAAAGGTGTTTTTGTTTTCATCCTGTATCTTTGCATCCATGCTTCTTTTATTTTCTTTGATCAATACATAACAAGAATTACCAAAACTGAAATTGAAGGAGCAAATAATATGAAATGATTATTTTTTTCTGTACTTAGGGAAGACAATGCAGTTTCAAAATGTGTAGTGAAGTAAAACTATGAGAAGAAATAATTTGTTGATCAATGTACAAATGGCTTTGTGCGGTTGGATTTAAAATAATGTAACAATAATGGCAGTCAGTACGACAAAGATTCAGGCTGGGGTCAGACGCCCTGTTCGAGGGCAGTGAAATCGCCATAGAGAAGCAATGCTTCATCTATTCAGAGAACAAAAACCAGCAGTGAAAAGTTGCCGAATTGCCCTGCTGTTCGGTGGTTTCATTCGACAGGTTTATTCAGGAAAATCCCATAGGCTTCAATGTTAAAAATATTCCCGTTTTAATCCAATATCTAATAAACCGCTGATCATAATATTCTGCAGTAAAAAGTCTCTTTAATTATAGATTTTTTTAGGATCTTTTAGGCATTTTTCGGGATTGTTTTGCAAAAAAAATCCTTTTTTTTTTTAATCATTTTTTCTTTTTTCTGTAACAGCCCTTTTTATTATCATTCATTGGATCTTATATGTAAATTTCAGAAATTTTTGTTCTGTAGTTTCTTTGCAAACAGCCTTTCACTTTTCAAACATTCAAGCGTACTGTTTTTCTTTTTTTCCACTCCATTCGTCTGCAGTGTCGGGTTTTTCCGGCGGCTGCTCTGCGCTCTGGTTGGCAGCTGCTCGGGTTTCTCCGGCAGATGTTTTTGCGGGATTCGGTGTGCCTTCGCCGGGTTTTGCGGTGAGTGTTCGTCGGGTTTTCGGTGGCTTTTCCCTGCACTACGACGGCCCTGTGGTGCTTGCTGAATACACCACCGGGTCGCCGAAATGGGACCGCCAAATCGCACCGAATTGAAGAGAACGAAAAGTAACCGAACGTGCAGTGACTTTTCGATTCTCTTTGAATAACCCTGTATGTAATTTGTGCAATACAAAAAAAAAAAACACTTTCTAAAACACATGTTGCTGTTTTTTTCTTTGTTCGAACTAACTGCATGTAAAAAGGAAAAATAAAGATAGGTTTTTGTCTCTTGCTCCCATTTTGTGGATATTTTCCAACGATTCAACAATAACCAAAACCTTATGGTGAGTTTTACTTTGTGGTTGTTCTTTATATTGTACTTAACAGTTAATGAGGTAGAGGAGGGAATGTTTAGATAAGGCTATTGTGTTGTGTGGGCTACCTGAGATAAGAGATGGCAGTTGAATGAGATAAAATAGGGAGCTTAAAAGACTTCTAATCTACCGCTTGGTGGCGTCCTTTGAATACATCCCACACAATACAATGGTTTGAGTCAACGATCGACCCATAGACTCCATTCTATGGCCATTGCTACAGAGTGAGGAGTAAGTGCTGTAAAGATACCAGGGTGGTGTTGGTGAATAGATGAGGAGAAAAATATTGCACAAGGCACCTGGAGCCTCCTTATATGCTGTGGCACACTAGACATTTTTGGAATTTGCTCCAAACACTATTGGATAGAAGGGCTTTCTGGAAATGTCATGGTCTAAATATGTAAGGTGGTTTATCATTGAGGCGTACAAAAAAAATTATATTAAAGTATTCTGCTATGATCATTACAAAACCATGTGATGTATAGATTAAATGTATTCCCTGCAGTGACATAAAACCATCATTTATAGATAGGGTTAAATAGGATATGCAATATATAGGAAATGCTAGATCCTTTTATGAGGGCACTGTAGGTGTCAGTTATCATACCGCATAATTGTGTTGGATTCTTTGCAAATTACCTGTGTTAAAACCTCTTATCTTTTGACGCTGCAGTAAAACTTATTAAAATATTATCTGACTTCTGAGCTGTAAACAATGGAATGCCCGCTTTTGTTCAGTAGTGTCCCTGTAGAGATAAATAGTCCTTGACCTCCTTGGAGAAGCTCTGCCAAAAATGGAAGAAAACATGTCCCGTGATTAGCATATATATAAAAGAAATGTGATAGAAGAAAACCAAAAAACATCAATAAAAAGATTTTAATAAAACTGAGATTTTTTTTTTTACAGAAATTATGAAATCCAGCTCAAAGTGCAATAACATTTGCGAGATCACAGTGAATTTGCTAAGCACAACTTGCCAAATATGGCAAAACAACATTTATATTGTACTCAAGACTCAGGAAGGATCCAAATTCAGGAAATTATCAGGGTTATTGAGAGAGAAGTGAAAAACAGGAGAATGACTGGAGAAGTGAAAACTCTAGGTCAAAATAGCAGATTTGGAAAGTCGGATAAATGGGAGAATTTTTCTGGCTTGGCTATTTTGACCTAGAAATTTCACTTCTCCAGTTATTCTCCTGAGTTTAACCTCTCTCTGAATAATCCTGAAAGTGTATTTTGTTAAGAAATCTTGGGGCAATAAAATGTGTATTGCCTGGAATCTGTATGATTTTATGTTATACTTATTACGCTTACATTGTAGGTAGATAGGAAGAAAGGCAGACAAATATATATATTATTCATTTCGGATTCATTCCACCACACCTGCCTGAGGGACAATTGCAGGGTTATTCAAAGAGCACCGAAATTTCACCGGCTATTTCGTCCCCCGCACTTCGGCCGAACTCTGCCAACCAGCTGCCGGAAAAGGCCGACAAGCCAACGAACGGGTAAGGCTAGTGTCAGACGAACGCAGTCTGAGCGCACTCTGTGTGCGTGCGTAACGGACAGACGTACTGACGGAAGATAATGTAGACACCGCACATTTTTTTTTTGACGGACGTAGAAAAAAAGGGAACTATGGGAAGTAAAATTTAATATGAAAAATGATAAAAATTTGAAAAGAATATGAAAAGCCATTGTGTGCGTCAAGGTGCTGGACATCGCAAATGCACTGCGTCCAGTGGCGTAGCGTGGGGGGGCTGGGGGGGCCGTGGCCCCGGGCGCAGTTTTGTTAGGGGCGCATTTGCGCCCCTAAAACTGGCCCGGGGGTTGAGGGGACGCAGATGCCGGGCAGCGCGGGAGCGCCTGCCCGGTCTTTAACAGTCCGTCCTGTTAGGTGATGCGGCTGCGCGGCGTGCGCAGCCGGTCACGTGGTCCGGCTAATCAGGTGGTACGGTGTCTCTGTACCTCCTGATTGGCCGGACCACGTGACCAGCTGCGCGGCATCACCTAACAGGACGGACTGTTAAAGACCGGGCAGGCGCTCCCGCGCTGCCCGGCATCTGGGTCCCGGTCCCCTCAACCCCCGCCGGAGCTGGGGCCTGGGGCAATATCCAGGTAAGGGCTGGGGGCAAATCCATGAGATGGGGGCAAATCCATGAGTGAGCTGGGGGGCAAATCCATGAGCTGGGGCAAATCCATGAGCTGGGGGCAAATCCATGAGCTGGGGCAAATCCATGAGCTGGGGGCAAATCCATGTGAGCGCTGGGGCAAATCCATGTGAGAGCTGGGGCAAATCCATGTGAGAGCTGGGGCAAATCCATGTGAGCGCTGGGGCAAATCCATGTGAGCGCTGGGGCAAATCCATGTGAGAGCTGGGGCAAATCTATGAGCTGGGGGCAAATCTATGAGCTGGGGGCAAATCCATGAGTGAGCTGGGGGGCAAATCCATGAGTGAGCTGGGGGGCAAATCCATGAGTGAGCTGGGGGGCAAATCCATGTGAGAGCTGGGGGGCAAATCCATGAGTGAGCTGGGGGGCAAATCCATGAGATGGGGGCAAATCCATGAGTGAGCTGGGGGGCAAATCCATGAGATGGGGGCAAATCCATGAGATGGGGCAAATCCATGAGTGAGCTGGGGGGCAAATCCATGTGAGAGCTGAGGCAAATCCATGTGAGAGCTGGGGCAAATCTATGAGCTGGGGGCAAATCCATGAGTGAGCTGGGGGGCAAATCCATGAGTGAGCTGGGGGCAAATCCATGAGCTTGGGCAAATCCATGAGCTGGGGTAAGGCTAGGGTCAGAGTGGGGCAGTCGGAACGCGCGTGCAGGCGCACTAAATCACGGCGGCAGTAGCAGCACATAACGGCCAATGACGGCCAATATACGCAGTACGTGCGTACGAAAGTGCGCCGACACCACGCAACCAGCAAATGAACGCATTTTTATCAGAACGTGAAACCGCTGCTACTGACGTACAAAGTGCGCTGCGGCCGCATAGCAGCGTGTGTGCGTGATTAGGAGATGTCAGACGCTGCTAGTGTGCGGCCAACATAACGTTCAAACAGCCGGATTTCCCTAGACTTCTTTTCACCCCATCGTCATGAAATACGTCCAGAATTGCGCATCGTCTGACCACTTAAGCGTATTCCGTGAAAAAATGCGTGCGCACGCATCGACGTACATTTTGACGGTGGCTGCAGAAAATGCGCTCATCTGTCCCTAGCCTCAAATCCATGAGCTGGGGGGCAAATCCATGAGCTGGGGGGCAAATCCATGAGCTGGGGGCAAATCCATGAGCTGGGGGCAAATCCATGAGCTGGGGGGCAAATCCATGAGCTGGGGGCAAATCCATGAGCTGGGGGCAAATCCATGAGCTGGGGGCAAATCCATGTGAGAGCTGGGGGGCAAATCCATGAGCTGGGGGCAAATCCATGTGTGAGCTGGGGGGCAAATCCATGTGTGAGCTGGGGGCAAATCCATGTGTGAGCTGGGGGCAAATCCATGTGTGAGCTGGGGCAATATCGATAACGTCCACAGGTTGGGGGGGGGCGCACAATTCTTTGCTGGCCCCGGGCGCTGACAACCCACGCTACGCCACTGACTGCGTCTGACATCTCATCACTCACACAGAATGCTACGCGGACGTGGCGCACTCTGTGCATCCATGGTAGCGGTTTTCGTTCTTGCCTAACTTGCGTCCGTTTGCCACATGTGTTGTGCTTGCGCTGTTCGGTGCGCATGTACTTCGTGTGTGGTTCTCTATTGATCATGATTCTATGCTACGACGGACGTTAAACTGTGCGGCTACACGGACGAGATTACTGAATTCGTCTGACACGGGCCTTAAAAATAAACTACCGCAACTTTTAAAAGTTGTTTTCAAAAAACAAATACTGCACGAAAATATTTGAAAATTACATATAAGGTCCTATGAATAATACTAAAAATGTATTTAACCCCTAAGGACCACTGACATACATTGTACGTCCTGGGGAAAAGTCCCCTTAAAGACCAAGGACGTACTATGTACGTCATGGTCCTTTAACCCCCACCCTCCCTATACTCACCTCTCTGGCCGGGATTCTAAGTCAGTCTGGCTACCTTGAAGCCGGCTTGATGTTTTATGGGACCCAACCGTCACAATGATGTCATTTTCAGGTGCCCCCGACACCTGCAGGGGGGAACCTGAAAGGGGAGTGCGATCCTTTGGGCACCTTTCATTCCCCAACAGCTGCACGTAGATAAAAAAAGAGAGGCACAGCTGGAGAGGGTGAGTCTGCCCTTTCCAGAGGTGCCTCTATTAAGTGCTAGATCGCGATTCGCTCCCGGTGGTGGCTGACATCTTGCATGTCAGCCAAGCCTCCGGGGTCATCACCCACCCACTGACGTCATCGCCATATGTGCAATGACGTCAGTTGGACAGTTAGCCCCCTAGCTGCCAAGTGGAGTTGGGGGTTCTTTGGATCTCCTGATCCGTAGGTCATGTTTGGTATCATTGGAAAGGCCTTATCATGGCCTTTCCAATGATACCAAATATGACCATCTTTGGTGCAAAAATAAAAAAATAAAATAGATAAAGTGTTTTTTTTTTAAACAAATTTTTGTCTGGGGGTATAATAAAATAGGACTTCAAATCACGTTTAAATATGATGAGCATAAAACGGTCAAAATGAACTCATCACACAGAGGTAAAGTAGCTAAGCAGTGAAGGGGTTGAAAAGCAAAAACATGTAAAAATTGGGTAATTCTAATTTCAGGACAATTTTGAAACTATTTAGGCTAGGGTCAGACGAAAGCATTTTTCCCCGCGAACGTGAAAAAGTGCGTCCGAACGCATTGACGTATTTTTTCACGGAATGCGCAAAAACGGTCAGACGACGCGCATTTTCGGCCGTGATTTTGTACGGATCCTCAATAAAACTCTTTTTACGTCTGGACGTTATGTAGGCTGGACATTAGCAGCGTCTGACATCTCCTAATCATGCACACACGCCGCTATGCCGCAGCTGCGCACTCAGTACGTCAGTACTAGCGGTTCAGCGTTCTCCAAAAAATGCGTTCAAATTCCACTTGCATTGCACGGCCGGACTTTTGTGCAGCCGTACATCGTATATTGGCCGTCATTGCCCGTCATCTGCTGCTAGTGCGGCCGTAATTATGTGCGCCAGAACGCACATTAAAAGTGCGCTGGTCTGACCCCAGCCTTAGCCGGGGTCTTTTTGTGGCGGTTGTAGATTTTGGGGATTAAAGTTTGAAAAAGTGTTTTTTTCCAATTGTTTTCATCATCTTTCAGAATTTTTATATAGCTAAGATATGAGCAAAATTATGGTATCTTTTAGAAAGTCCATTTTGAGAAAAACAGTATATAATAAGTGTGGGTACCATAAACGAGTAAGAAGAAGATTAGACCTAAATACAAACAGCGCAGAAATGTAAAAACAGCAGTGGTTACTTTCGGACAGACAATCGTAATATCGCCTGGTCATAAGACAAAAAAAATCTGAAAACAATTTCACCAAAAACTGCCTAAAAAATCCTTAAAAATAAATAAATAAAATGACTTTTTGCTGCAAATTAAAAGAATAAATGGTTTAATAAATATTTTTTTAATAAAAACGGGGAATATTTTTTACATTGAAACCTATGGGATTCACCTGCTTAATCCTGCCGAATGAAACCACCAAAAATCAGGGCATTTCACAGACATGCTGTTTGGCGTTCTCCGAATAGATTAACCATTCATTCTCTGTCGGGAGTGCACTGCTGTTGAACGGCAACGTATTTCGCTGGCAATTCGTCAATATTTGCCTGACTAGGAAATCCTTCAATACAGGTGTTGGAAGATCTCTAAACCCTCCGGCAAATCAAAAATAACATCACATCCTGGATATAGAGAGGGAGACAGAAGGGGAAGTGAGAAAGGCAGCTATTAGTTGACCTGGAAGATGATGAGCTATCCATTTCCCAAGACACCTTCATGCCAAAGAGACAATTGAAATCCCCTATGTTGAAGCCCTTGAGCAACAATAGCTTTAGTTCCCAAGAGTGAAAAAAGTTAACTTCAACATTAAGTTCCCTTCATAGCGGCGGACTATCCGATGACCATGATGCATTTTCAGCATGTCCCATATTCTTCACCCAGCTGACATTGTACACAAAATGTCTGATTATTATACTATTACATCAATAGAGATACTGGCCAGTTTAGAGAATGCACAAAAGCGTACACATGCTGCACAATGGGACCAAATGCAACTCCACTGATTGACACATGCTAGCGATTAGTCTGATTGATGCCTCTGCCATTTAGAGACTGTGGAGATAAATCTACTCTGGCAATTCTTACGTCCTCACAACTTTGGTTTTAAGTATCCAGGATCAAGACCAGATTTACATCTCTCAGGAGTCTGTTGGCACAGAAAAGTGAAGGCCCCCCCCAGAAAAAAAGTACCAAAATTATCTCTTTAATGTTTGTTTCGGCACAAACAATTTTTTTTTTCGAAGGAATGAAAACCAGTTTTTCGTTCAAAAAGAGGGGGTAGAATCTGTTGCCTTAAAATGAAGCAAAAATGGATTGGACTGTTAGGGCTTGGGTTAGCCCTAAAACTGGCACACATAGAAATTAAGGTCAGGGTTAAGTTACTAAGCCTAACCCTAATTTCTAACCATAGCTATGCAAAATGATGCTCCATTTCGTGCCCAGAGAAGCAAAATTCTGGCCATCAAATTACAGCCACTTCTGAGAGTAACGTTTTTACCACTTTACTCTTTGATGCTGCTTTATTTTAGTAAATTTTTCAGTAGGATATCAAAACTTGTGGTACTACGTCCATAAATGGTGCCAGCAAACTGTACTCCGTTTAAAAAGAACTCCAATTTGGAATCCCCGTCGTTTTCATATCCACTTGTGATCTGCAGGAGCTCAACAAGATCATCGAGAAGCAGAAGGAGGTTTTTTATTCTTGTTTTGTATATTAAGAGATTTTTTTGGTGATCTCTTTGGACTAGGGGCAGGGAAGAAGTGACCGTACTATCTTTTTGACTGGATATCAAAACTTGCTTTAGTTTGAAACAAAAAAGAGAGAGGGGCTTGTTTTTTCTTTTCTTGTTTGTGTTTTGTTTTTTCTACATTTTGAACATTAGAACAAAAGAAGAAAGAAACGTTTGTTATTGTGTTTTTTTTAAAAAAAATTTACATTTTATATGGTCAAGTTTGGTATTGTTAGAAAGGCCAGACTCTGGCCTGTCCAATGATACCTAAGTTAATCTTCTGGGGTGTAAAGAATGGAGATACAGTTGTCCAAAGGCCCCCCACTCTCCTTGCAGCAGAGCTTGTGTTTTAGATGAAACAATGGGGGTTATTCAGAGAGAGGTGAAAACCAGGAGAATTGGCAGGAGAAGAGAACAATCTAGACAAAATAGCTGATTTGGCAAGTGAGATAAATAGGAGAATTTTTCTTGTTTGGCTATTTTGACCTAGAATTTTCACTTCTCCAGCCATTCTCCTGGCTTTCACCTCTCTCTGCATAACCCTGCAAGTGTAATAACGCAATGCGCCATCACCGTCACATTTGTTCCCGGCGTGTAAAATGATGAATTGTTTACTTTTATATGTAAAAGCACGTAATACCTCTGCCTTAGAACAGAGAAAAAAGTAAATTTTGCATTTAATTTTTTTCCAATGTTTTACTTTTAAACATTACATGGTCTTGTTTGTTATAATTGGAAAGACCAGACTTTGACCTTTCCAATGACACCCCACTTGCCTTTGTGTGGTGTAAAAATCAGAGATGCAGGGTTCCAAAGTCCCCCTGCTCACTGCAGTGCTTTGCACTAGGCTGTCGATGAAACATCACCTTCACACTTCCTGATGGTGTAGAAAATGAGAAGTGAGTTAGTGCAGCATCATTGTTCACTTTATAATTGTAAAGTGAGCAATAGTGCTGGGTTAGAAAAAAAGAAAGAGAAAAATATTTTTATTCATTTAGTTATTTTATTTTTACATACACCTAGTCCTATTTGGTAACCTCGGAGAGGACATGCTCTGCCCTTTCCAACAATACCTCATATGTCACTCTAGCCTGTAAGGCTACAGAGATACTTGGGTCTAAATGATTGTAAGTTGTAAAAAATGGTTTACTCTTTTTCTTTTACAGAGCAAGATGTCCTCTGGTGGGCCATGCGCCTGTAGGCACATGCCTGCTTTGCCTATTTATAAATCTAGCCCCTGCCAGGATGGACTCTTTGCTCCTTTGAAGAAGCATTTTACAGCTGGGGGGAGGACCTGACATCCCAGTTAATATAGCAGCAGGAGACTGAGTCACTATGATTCTTATCGGCAAGATAATAGCCCTGCCCATGGTCTGTGATTTATGTCATTGCTGATGTGTCAATATTCTTTATGGACTATGTATCCTATTATATTCAGCCAGCAAGCAGTTAAAGCCTACCTGCAATCTGGCTGAGTATAGAAGAAATGTAGTCCGTTAAATAAATATTACCATAGAACTCCCTGGCAGCGGCATTGTTTTTCCTCTCCTGCTGCACGCTCCTTGTTCCCACATGTCCTCCATCTTGTATACTACTTTCTGGATGATCTCTTATTTCATCTTCTTTCTTCCCCTGTGTGAGGCCACCACCTCTATGACAGCATTATGCTTACTGAGTGGACATTTAGCTCATACATGCTTATGGAAGCCGAATGGTTGGGGGCTGGACACTCTTAGACAAAGGCCACCTGGTTGGCCAAAACGTTGCTGCACTTTCGTCTTCAATAAAGTTGTTTTGCTGCTAAGTGGAGTGTCGGATTCCAGAGACTGGCAGAGCACGTGTAAAAGGTTCTGGACAGGATAGAGGACCAAAATATCCATATTGATGCTCTATATCTTGTCATCTTACAGGCTCAGTTGCCTCTATGATGTTTCCATCAGCCAGAGTTGGGAAAACAATCATATCAGTTTCTATTTTTTTTATCTAATACTCACTGACCCAGAAAAAAATGGAAAAAATACTAGCCTTCATACTACATAATTTCTTTTAATATATTTTATTTTTTATTTTATTAGTGCATTAAATACAAGCTGTTAATAGAGTGCAGCTTTGGGTAACAACCCCTTGTTCTCCGGCTGTGCTGACATGTGAGGTTGTGCCTCACCTACCTCCTATGACTACATGTACCTGTATTGTAATACTCTATAATTTAAAGATCCTGGGCAACATTACAATCTATGTGCTAACGTTAACTCTCTGGCCGTTCCAATGATACCAAACTTTAAAACCTAGCTGCCACGGATTGGGAGATAGGGGGTTCATTGGAACCCCCTATGTCCACCATAGGTGACAGCTAGGGGTTAACTCCAGAACTGACATCATCGCGCTATGCACAAAGATGCCAGTCATCAGGGGGAGATTCTGGAAGCTTGGCCGACATCCGAGATGTCGGCCAGCTCCGGGAAGGGACCACGATACGGCGCCTGTTGGCGCTGAATCCGATCCAGAACCACTTGGCTGGATGCACTGGGCACGTCCTTAGCAGCCAAGTGGTTGAAGAACACTCTACACACCGTGACAACTTTCCCCCACTCCTCACCCCTTCCCTCTGGTACCGATCTGCTGCAGTTGCTGGGCGAGGTGGAGAAGTTCCCTCCACCCACTCCAGCATCACCAGTAGCTGGGATTTTGAATTTCCTTGCTGCTGGTCACCATATTGGTCAGAGGGCAGCTGGTGTCACCCTCTGTCAGAGGCGTTAGCTGGCATCTTGAGAGCGGCAACCGATGGATCGATTTGGTGCAAGCGAATGCAGCTCAGATCCATCTTTCTAGGCACTGCAATGTGCTATAAGTGAGTACGTAAACTGCTCAAGTCCTGAGTGAACAATTTGCGTTGCCTACAATACACAAGTTGCATAGGCTCGCAAATTGAATTGGAAGCTGCAGGGGCTTCAGAGTTTCATTAGCAGCTGTTATCAGGACCTGCCCGATTATCTAGGGGTAAAAAGGGGGGGTATTTTTTAATAGAGTATCCTTTTAAGCAGTGCCATTTATGTGTTATATAAACTTAAATAGCTGACTATTCACAAGGTTGGCTTTCAGCATCCATGTTCAGCTACAGATGAGAAGCGGCAGCAGGTCTTAAAGATGCCGATGTGTTACCTGGGTGACATTTGAGGAGAAGTAAGGCGTCTTTACTCTTGCTTGATTTAACCCAAGGAACCTGTCACTGCCATACACTGACTTTGATCTCAGGTGGCACTGTGACTATCACTGTAAAAATGAATGCTGATACTTGTGTCTGAATGATCGTGTGCCGCCTCTGGCAAACATTTGTTACAATGTTTCCACAGCCCACAGCGATACGGCTTTCAATTCACTTCTGGAAATAGAACTTCATGGCTTTTTCATTAAACCAGAATGGAAATGCTTTTCTGTGGTCATAGTTCAGTTATTAAAATATAATTATTGGAGTAGGCAGGTCAAAAAGCCAGAATGGACAATGATTAATGGTGGCATTCAGCAAAGAATAGAAGGGCCATTGGGAAGACGCGATGTACGGTGGGAAACCATATGGAGCTGTATAAAGGAACAAATAAAGCCATTAGATTTCTTGAATGTGATTTAAAATCACTCTAAAAGCAGTGTCACATACCAGTGCCGCACTACTGGTTACCATACAAAAACATACTGGGATCGTACAAATACTGGCAGGTTTCTTTTGGCTTGTAAAGGGTTGATCTCATCGGGCCACGGACGATGAGCCATTTCTATTGTGCACACAGGTGGTTCTCCACTCTGATGGATGAGCTGAATTTCAAGTGATTAGAGTCTTACAAGCAAAACGAACTTGAAACAAAGGTACCAGTCAGAGCCCGTCAGGGAGACCAGTGATTAATTGCCCTATTGTATTCAGAATTCCAAAGCTGCCCTTGTAACTCGGACTTTGACAAGTCTGAGGGGGCCTAAACATTGCCTTTGTTGATTGATTTAGTCACTTCCCTGTCTTATCTACACTATGATATCAAAACACAAAAATATCTTGTATTCATTATGGTATAAAGAACTAAGCACTTATGGGACTTATTGGTAGTTAATGACTTTTAATGACATTTTTCATTTTCCAGCCATTTGTATTTCATTAGTGCCAACACACTCTTCAGAAGTTCCGAGATACACAACATATAAAGCACAAAATAACGGTCAAGTCACATGCTTTCCTCGGGCAACACGCTAATTTCCCTTATTCCTTCCGATCACAGTTGTAGATTGTCACATGTTCTTGGAAGACTAAGGGAAAATGCACTGCATGCACCAACGTTATTAAAATTAGGACTTTTTTTAAGTCTAAACAGGAGCGCTAATTGGCTCCCCAATCAGAATTGCTATTCTTGGTGCACATGCACACCGGGATAACATGTCCCGTTTTGGGGGTGGATGTTGACAGTGTCGCAAATTAAGTCATCACGGCGCCTTCTGCCAGCCACACCTCCCACTGGCCTGATCTTGGAGCTGTTCTTAGGTCGCATCTGTATGGAAAAGATTGATCAAACTGTACATCCTCCACTGAAGAAAAAAAAATTGACTTGAACTTCTATAAAGGCCAATTTTGGGAGTACAGATTGTTACAATCCAATAAATAAGTTGTGGAATATTCACATTTTTCTGATTATATGAGGTCATATAAAGCAGTGGTCCCCAACCCAGGCCCTCAGGGCCCACTAACAGGCCAGGTTTGCCAGATATCTGAAGCACAGCACAGGTGTTATGATTTGCTGCTCAGTGATTGCAGGATTCAGTCTGCATTTCCCCAAGGTGATCTGCAAAATCTGGCCTGTTAGTGGGCCCTGAGGACCAGGGTTGGGGACCACTGATATAAAGCATCCCAGAGAACCTGTTAATCTTCACCTGGAGTGACCTCACAATTTATTCAAAGTTTTGGGTCCTACATGTTTTTTTTTTTTTGCTGGACTACCTTGAACGTCTTTAACTTTGATTCTGGGGTGTAGAAGGATTTTTTTACCAGTATGTTGTATATTTGTGATCGCTTCTTTGGATTAACCACAGTGGGTGATGTGTGAAAGGCTGAACTCGATGGACTCATGTTTTTTTTTTAACTATGTAACCAACGTTGTAATTATTGTTTGTGCAGGAGGTGACAGAACGTGTTTAGATGTAGGCATTAGGTGATTGTATCTGCCACCTCACATGTTATGCAAGTGTTTTAAGAGACTCCATGCTCTGCTCCGCATGTTATTGATTCTAAGACTTTACCTATCGAATCGATACATGTATAGATCTTAGATAGGAGGCTTTTCTTCAAGAGAAAAAAAGGATTACTTGTGTAATGTCCCTGGACCTCCCCTACGGCAGCAAATTCATTTGCCATTGATCTTTTCACATACCTTAGAAGTGTTGTGCGCCCTCCTACAGAGTCGTCCACCAGCTTTTAAGGGACTGTTATGTGTGGATGTGCTCACAGACTAATTTGATGAATCTTCTTAGGAGAAAATCTTTGAAGAGCAGGATTGCAGAGTTATTGGGAAGAGTTTCTGAGAGGGACAGAACACATTACGTTTTA
The DNA here is from genome assembly GCA_009667805.1 of Leptobrachium leishanense. Taxonomy (NCBI): domain Eukaryota; kingdom Metazoa; phylum Chordata; class Amphibia; order Anura; family Megophryidae; genus Leptobrachium; species Leptobrachium leishanense. The sequence goes on along the minus strand of CM019069.1, from coordinate 67,950,328 downwards.
GGCTGTTTAACATTTACAGGGACTACTGTAAATAGAAATCACCCCCTCCCCTTTAATTGCCCTTAAATAATTGGTCAGATGTTGCTGACAACATCCGACCAATTATATATTTTTAAAAAAAATAAATTAATTTAAGCTCATAATACTCACCTTTTTGTCTCTCGGTGCTTGCTGCTTATCCCCGTCAGCTCAGAGCGTCCGAAATCCAGACGTCCCTGTAGCTTACTTTACGCATTTTGCGTTCCTACACAAATTGTGGTTATGAAACACACATTGCACATCACTTGGAAGGAACATGGGTATTTTCTGTACGCAAGTTTCATCCAGCCTGCATAGAATAGAACGATGGACCAGAGTTGAGTACGCATGCACAGGACCGATCCAGTAGCAGCCTCTAGCAGGACATCCAGAGAAAATATATGTGGAAAATCCATATGGCGCATAGAAATGTATAAGACAATGATAATTTGATACACATATAACTGGAATAGTGACTTTCCAAAGGCACATGCGAGTGCAATACAATGTTACCGTGACCTATATAAAAAACAAAATAGTAATTATATGAAATGATGAAACAGAGACAGATCCTTTCCTCTCTGGGTACTCTCATAAAAAGAAAAAATGACAAAAACAAGACCATAATGGCACAGATCGCAAACGTATATGCAATAGATATAGCTCCAGATAGGAGAGGCACTCACATGTTACTGAGCCATAATAAATCCTGGTGCTAGGTGTTATTGCCTCTCAGGACATCGGCTGTCAACGGTGGTCTGAGAGAGGGTGATGCCAGCACATAGAGGGCAATATTAGAATCTTTACGCTAATGTTAGCACTCAGCTATGTGAGCATTAATACTAGGTTAAGTGGCCCTAGTGCGGGCTGACCGTGTTACAATCCGAACGCTAACGGTTAAAAAAACCTTTAGCGCATCAGAGACTGCACTTGCTTCCGTGAGCTTTCTGTACTTTGCGCACCCTATGCTTAACAATGGGGAGCATGGGGATTTCTCCAGATCAGCGTCCGTGGGAGGGGGGTGAAGAAGGGGGCACTCCACGCAGCCTTATCACTTAAAACACTAAAGTGGACAAGATGTGTAGGGTGTCTCTTTAATTAAAAAAAAAAATAGGTACTGAAAGTGACCTAAAAAGGCAAGTATTTAAATTGCCAGAAGTAGGGGACATAACCCCAAGGAACTCGCCCTGTAGAAAATATTAGAGGTAACCTAACCAAGCTGTGATCTGACAAACAGTTATAATACTTTATTAATTAGAACATATGTTTGTAACAATAAAAATCATATAGTATTGAAAAAGAGTTAGACTGCGTGTTCCCGTACAAGACTTATGTCAGAACGGAATGTAAGTGCCCGTATAATTGGAGAGTCAACATTAAGTGACCACTGAGTATTTGTACTTTAATGGTGACTCTCCAATTATATGGGCACTTACATTCCCTTCCGACATAAGTCTTGTACGGGAACAGGCAGTCTAACTCTTTTTCAATACTATCAGGGTTATTCAAAGAGAATCCTAAATTACCGCACGTTCGGTGACTTTTCGTTCTTTTCAATTCGGTTCCTTTTGCCGATCCGATTTCGACAACCCTGCGGTGTATTCAGCAAGCACCACAGGGTCCCCGAATTGCAGGGAAAAGTCACCGCAAACCCACCGAAAACTCACTGCGAAACCCAGCGAAGGCACACCGAAAACCCGTAAAAACATCTGGATTAACCCCACCGAAAACGCCAGAAAAAACCCGACACCGCAGACGAATGGAGTGAATAAATTAAAAAGACAGTACGCTTGAATGTTTGAAAAGTGAAATGCTGTTTGCAAAGAAACTACTGAGCGAAAATGTCTGAAATTTACATATGAGGTCCAATGAATGATAATAAAAAGGGCTGTTACGGAAAAAATAAGTAAAGTTAAAAAAAAAAAAAAAAAAAAAAATCGGATTTTGTTTTTGCCAATAAAATCCCCAAAAAATGCTTAAAATATCCCAAAAAATCTATAAATAGACTTTTTACTGCAGAATATTATAATGAACGGTTTATTAGATATTAAATTAAAACGGGAATATTTTTAACATTGAAGCCTATGGGATTCGCCTGAATAAACCTGACGAATTAAACCACTGAATGGCAGGGCATTTCGGCAACGTTTCACAGCTGGCTTTTGCTCTCTGAATAACCGAAGCATTGCTTCTCAATGGGAATTCACTGCCCTCGAACAGGCACCGAACAGGGACCGTATGTGCAGGCATTTCGCCAGGATTTGGCGAATTGCCTGCTCTCTGGATAGCCGAATGGCCAAGAAAGGTAACCGAACGCTGATTTTCAGTGTTCGGTTCCCTTTCGGCAGCCATTCGGATCTCTTTGAATAACCCTGTATATGTTTTTTATTGTTACCAGTATATGTTCTAATTAATAAAGTATTATTACTGTTTGTCAGATCACAGCCTGGTTAGGCTACTTCTAACATGTCTCTTTAATTCCCATATGAACAAATCGCAGATCCCGGAAGGGGGTTCTTACATCTGGACGCATATCACAATATTAGAAATATGACCTGAATACGCCTCAAAATCGCATTCCTAGTGTTTGCACTATCATGTGCAATGTCCCAGACTCCATATACAATTCATTGCACAGGAATTACTGTCTATAGCAAATGCCACAAGCCTTTTAAGTGTGTTAATGCAAACTCCAAGCAAAAGCAACACAATAATCAAGGAAAATCAGAAAGGAATTTAATACTTCCACTCCATGCATTGAAGCAAACAAAAAATTGGGGTTCATGAAACAATCATAACATAAGTTGAGCAATCTTGGTGGCAAGACCCTCTTTCCTCCCTGATATGTGGTGGGTGTGGAAGTTGTACAATAACTGGGTGGAGAGGAAACATCACTGCTCTATAACCGTGGAGAGAGACTGCGGAGACATAGGTTCGATCCCAGCAAGAGCACCTCTCCAGTAAGTGTCGTTTGGCAACAGGGGTGGACTGACCCATCAGGTACTCGGGCACTGCCCGAGGGCCCGTGGGTCAGTAGGGCCCTGGTTTGGGGCAACACAGTGGGCCCCCACCGGTTTCCTCTGATGATCGTAGAAATTAAAAGGCAGCCAGTGGCGCACTCTGAAAATGCCGCGGTGGCGCCTGTGCTGCCCCCTCACGTGATGTGTCACATGAGGGGCGGCACCAGTGCAACGTGCTTCTCCAGTTGACTGGGATGCGGTCACGCTGCAGGCGCCACTGCAGCATTTTTGGAGTGTGCTGCTGGCTGCCTTTTAATTTCTATGATCATCAGAGGGAAACCGACGGGGGCGCAATGTGTCGCCCCAGACCGGGCCCCTACCTACCCGCGTGCCCTCAGACAATGCTGGTGAGCAACCCGGGGGGCAATATATATCTGCTGGGGGCAATATATATCCTTGAGTGAGCTGCTGGGGCAATATATATCCATCGGTGAGCTGCTGGGGCAATATATATCCATGTTTGAGCTGCACATTACTGTGGGTTTTATTGCTGTGGATTCTGATACGCTCATACATACTGCACATTTCAGTGAGTTTAATTTCTGTGGAGCTCTGTAATACACTCATACACACTGCACATTCCAGTGAGGTTTATTGCTGTTCAGCTCCGTGATGTGCAGTATGTCAGGATTGTACAGTATCTTTTAAAGTGATCGGCAGTTTCCCACATTTCCACAGGGACTTTCTGTGCCCTGGCGCAGCCTTAGCTGCAATGCGTGGGTGATGGCTACTGCAGCAGTGCGGTGGCCATCTGTAAGTATGGAGGGGGGCACAATTTGCTGCTGGGTCCAAGTGGATTTTCAAAATGGTTATTTTTAGGAGTTCAGAAATAAATTCTTTAGCACAATAATGTACATGTGGGTCTTGCTTTGTAGGGAGTGTTTTTTATGGGTGTGGCCTCCTGTGGGTGCTGAACAAGGGGGGCCCCATGACCTCCTATTGCCGGGCCCCCATTAGTTGTCAGTCCGCCCCTGTTCGGCAAGACACCTAACGGTACATATTCGCCACCCAGAACATACTTGAAAATGAGAGACATATCAATGTATCCTTCCTGGTAAAACACTTTCTAAAAATAAATAAATAAATAATACAAGTTTTCCCTGTACCGCTTAATATTCACGGGGGGGGGACATCATATGCAATAGTTTACAGAAGCTATGTGGTTGTCAGTGGAAGCTGTCTCTGGATTGCGTAGCCTCAGGATCCGTATTATTGCTAGAAAGGGTCTTTTTTTTTCCTTTTTTGGCCCTGGAAGAACAAATTAAATTCTCTGGTTACTCAATCATCACAGCAAAGAGAAGTTGTCCTGGCGGTTGAAGAAGCCTGTAACACAATTTCACAGCTCCGACAGCGCAGAAAAGATGTGATTAAAAGCAGCATCCAAATCACAACATATTTACTAAGTTTACGAAACGTTACTCAAACATCTATCATGTTGTTAAGATACAGATAGCGCTTGCTTTGTCTGGAATCATTCTGAGTCATGAACTAATTACACAGTAATCAAACAGCAATTAATTTATATCATTTTCATCTTTAACTAGAGAGTACAGAGAGAAAGGAATGAGAAAATGGGAGAGACTAGACATAAAACAAACATTACATAAGCGGATGAGAGATGATCTCTTAACCAAGTGACCAGCACAGGTTGTAGGTCAACTTCCAACATGCTGACAGAGGCTATATTAATTATAGTGATGTCACAGAATGGAAGACAATAAAACCTCATAAAAGTGTAATAATATAAAGACATGGGAAAAAGAGGAGATAAAATAAGATTTTAAACTCTAACAATAGTTCTTAATGGTCCCTGAGCACATTTTCACGCCACACATGGAAAACGCAACTGAAACAATTTAGCAAACCATATTCGGCCTTCAGTAATAGGAAACACCACGGGGATCTGTACACTGAGAATCGATATGAAGCATTAGTGCAACTTTGTTATTAAAGCCATGTTGCATTTGCTTGGTTTGGTTCAGCTAATGTCAACATGCAGAAAATACATAAATCTTTTTGGGGAAATCGTTTTTCTGTTTTTCAAGCTACTGAGCCATACTAGCAAATGCAACCCTGCTACAAGAACGGAGTTGCACTTGGTTTCAGCTTGATCCTGAGTGACTAGACCAGAGGTCGTCAACCTTGGCCCTCCAGATGTTCTAAAAATGCATTTCCCTCGATGCTCAGTCAACCTAATGAGTGACAGAGCATCATGGAAGATGTAGTTCCAAGATTGCTGACCCCCTGGTCATGGCAAAAAGTGTCACATGGAACTATGAAGTTCTTTAAAAGGATACTATAGGGTTACAACACAAGGTGTGAGGGAATTGAGTGTTCACTTCTGTGAATAGATGAACCATTACGAATCTATAGGACAATTTCGCTGCTGCCGAAGACTGGCAAACTGCACTGTATTTAGTTATCAATGTTTCTGTATTTGGAGAAGTGACTGCTTTGTGAACAGACGAACTACCTCGAAATTGTACCGTACGGTGAAATCCACCATTCGGTGCACATCGGTGGCAAGTTCGGTGCTTACTGAATAACCCCTTCAGTATTTTTTTACTTTTTTTTTGTTATTTCTACTTGTGCAAAATAAAGGAATACGCATTGTTCTCCCCAATGATTTACCTGTTTGTTTTTCATCAATTTCCTTTTCATTACGTTGTAAGTGGGTTATTATGTAAGCACCAAGAAGCAGCTTGCATATAGAAAGGGTATCCCTGGGAATCTTGCATATGTGTGCTCGCATACACATCCCACCTCATAAGGACCAATACACACACAGCAGGCTCACTATGTGTAATTAGAGTTTTTCTTGTAAGGTAACTCAGAAGTAATTACCCTAAGAAGATTGCAGCCAATTGTAAAGCATTGATACAGGGATACAGGCAACAATTCCATCAATTAGATAAGATGGGAAACTCTGTTTTCTTGCCTCCCAACACAGTCAAGGTAATGAATATAGGGAAAGCTTGTCAGCAATATAACAGCTTGCTCAATTTATTTCCCAACTTCACTGTATGGCTCTGCGTTTCCAGAATATGTTGATTGGGTTCAATTAAACCTTTCTATCTTTGTTTATAAGCAGGTCTTAAGTAACATAGGGGCTATCATAGCTGCTGCTCCGGGTCCACATCTCAAAATAGGGCCAAGATTTTTAAACGTGCATCTGACTGGATAGGCATAAGACAATGGTTGAATGAGAGGTACATTGGAACAGTGGATGATGCAAATGGAACAATGGCACAGTGAGGATGAGAGGGTTGGGTAGAGGTCCACTGGAATCTGTAGCTCCAGGCCCATCAAGCCCTTAATTCACCTCTGTTAATAACACATGGAATGGGGTTATTCAGTACGCACCCTTGCTTCATCAAAGTTCCCCATCGTTGCAAACAATGGTGAAAGTCACAGTTGCAGCACCTACGGAGAACTTAAGCTATCCAGAGAAGTGAAACTCAACAATGGCAGTTGAGGTTGCTTCAAATAATGGAGAACAATACTACAATAGTACCATCATTACTCTCCCGTAGAAAATGTCAACTGCTACTAATTTCTATTTACTGTTGTTCAACTGTTGTTACATTGTGAACATACAACACTGCCTGGCCAAAACAAAAAGTCACACATGCCTCCATTTGCTTTGATTACGATGGCATCATTTCGATAAGTTTATGCAATGTGACAACATTTATTTCCATCCATAGTTGTATTAGTTTGTTGCCAAGATCTTATATTGATGATGGGAAAGTCGCAGCACTGCATAAAGTCTTCTCCAGCACATCCAAAAGATTGTCAATGGAGTTAAAGTCTGGACACTGTGGTGGCCAATCCATGTCTCATGCTCCCTGAACCACTCTTGCACAATTTGAGCCCCACGAGTCCTGGCATTGTCATCTTGGAATATGCTCGCACCATCAAAGAAGAAAAAATCCATTGATGGAAAAACCTGCTCATGGTGAAACATATTAATCACTGCAGTAATTATCTAATGGAAGGCTCTATTTGCTAAGTTAAATTGACATATTGACTTTTTTTGGCCAGGCAGTGTACTTCAGCAAATTTAAAGTGCCATTTGACATTGAAATACTGTTAAAACACCAGTAGAAGGTAAACGGTGAAAAATACGTCTAAATACTGTGAAACGTCCCTAGATAGTGAATTCATCGAAGTAGCTGATTCACTGCAGTTTTTAGAAGTAAATCTGCTATTGCTTCAGTAAAACAATGGCGGTTAGTGAATAACCCCTTAAAAATTGTGTATAGGGAAGTGCATCTTCCCCTTTGAAGAGTCTTGGTATTGGTAGTTAGTATGTATCTCACCAATAATCTCCTCTTTTACATAACAGAATCTTTTCACTGTGACTTCATATTTGAGATCCAATTGCAAATCCAATTTTGGGCTGGAATATCTAAATTTGGATTTTTTTTCCTACTCTGCTATCCATCAAATTGACTATTTTAACCTAAACTCAGACTTGCCTTGTAATTCACCTCTCAGTGAATAATAACACGTGTCTAAACGTTTTCCAATACATCAATTTTCAACATAATACGTATTGTTCTTTTATTCAATGGATAACAAGAATATATATTTTTTTCTACTTAGTAATTCTTCAAGGGGCTTAGGAGCAAGATAATTTACATATTATTAGCATTACTGGATATCAGGAAAATTTAATCCCCAAATTGCTTTTTTGTCTGTTCTGCATGTGTTTAATTGTATAGGACTACGTCTGGCTATAACAAGAAGAGTCCTGAGTGGTCTTCTAAGCACGCTCTCCACAGGGTCTTGTATTAATAGGAATTTGACCAGGGAATTGCATTTTTTCTTTGCCGAAATAACTGAATACAGAAAACAGCTTAGTCTTTCAAAGTTGCCAGTTCTGATACAGCATTCGTAATTCCCTTGATTCTCGAAATAAACACTTTAGCTTGTTAAAGATACCTAACGAACGCATCGCCCGTCCTTACAGCGAACAGAGACGCGCATGGCAGAGGAAACGCGTGTTCCACAGCATGGGCGGCTCTGCTTAAAAGACCCTTTTAAGTGAAAAAAAGAGAAATACTAAATAAATAAGCGGAAAACACTTAAACACATTTCAGCTGATTTACAAAGGAAAGATTAAATGAGGCTTCCTGCTTTAAAGAGTGGAAGATAGGCTTTAAAAAGGAAATCACAGAAATGAGAGCGAGGGAGAATGAAAGATAACAGAGCTCATTCGTCGCCGCCGCTGCCGCTGCTACTAGGGAGAAGAAGCAAGAGTGGTGGAATAATTTAATTGCTCATCAGTTAATTATACAGTATTATAATGTTAATGTGTCTTCACGGTGACAGTATAATAGGTATAGATTGGAGCATATGAGAAAGAAAGTGTTGGTGCAGTAATTATAAGCAAGAGCAAAGCCGTTAGAGTAATTATAACGCTTCGCCGGGTAATTAACGTATTGTTCGACTCAAGATGGGCGAACAAAGAGAAGTGAAGTTAAATATTGAAGGACATGGATCTGACAGCAAGAACTGCCCCGGCGCTGTTATCAGGCATTGTAAATCAGGTCTTGGCTGCCAACCAATCACATCGCACCTTTACTCTGCTGCAGCGTCAGGTTATACAAGAACTGAGAGCTCTGATTGGCTTCGATAATGCAGGAACTGTCCTTGATATATAAAAAAAACACAAAACTATTGAATTTGTTTATGATTATAAACTATTGGCAACTATTCAATATTTATTTTCATTTTCCTGTTTGTGGCTCATGGTTACTTTAGATTTACATAAGTCTATCTCTCCTATGCTCTTACCTATGAACCACCAAGGCTTGAAGATAAATCTAATGGCGATTTCCCCATTTGTGGACTGGCTTTGATTTTTTTTCTTGTATTAATTATTAAAATAATACATTTTAATACTTATTACCTAAAATTGAATGTCATAAATTCTGGGGGGGGGGGTTGTCCCAATATAAAGGACGAGTAGCCCTTATCCGGATTCCGAAATCAGGGGGCATTCCCGGAAGCTTGGCCGACATCCAAGATGTCGGCCAGCTCCGGGAAAGGATCACGAACCGGCGCTTTTCGGCGCCGATTCGTGATCCAGCCCCCATGGGGTTAATTCCAGGTACCGTTAGGAAGGGCAGGCTGTGCCCTTCCAAACGGTGCCTGGATTAACCCCCGCAACGCCGGCGATCGGGAGGGAGAGAGGTCACATGCGGGGGGCGCCTGAATTAGGTGTCATCGCGCCGCCACAATGACACCACAATGACACCTAATTAGGCCGGCGGCGGTTCTGGGTGCTGGGCTGACATCGAGGATGTCAGCCCACACCGGGGGGGCCAGCGATCGGCCGGAACCCGGCCGAACGCTGGCCCCAAAGGGAGGACGCGCTCAGCGCGTCCACCGCAAGGAACGTTACCTGCGGGTGGACGCGCTGAGCGCGTCCTCCGCAGCGAAAGGGTTAAATAGCTTTTTTTTTCTGTACCAGACCTTTTTATTATTATTCATAGCACCTTGTAGGTTCATTCCAGACACTTTCGTCAAGTAGTTTTTTTTGTAAACAGCATTTAAAATTTGAAACTTTCAATTTTTTTTTTACCCTGTTTGTCGGCTTGTCGTCTTTTTCCGGCGGCTGGTTGGTGCTGTGTTCGGCAGATCGTTGGCTTTTCTTGGACGTGTTCGGCGGGTTTGCGGTGGATCATGAGGTATGTTCGGCGGGTTTCCTGTGGCGTCTTCAGATGGATTCGATGTTTCAAATCATATCGGCGGGATATCCATTGTTTATTCAGTGATTTTTTTTTGTGGTGGATCATCGGCTTTTTTCAGATGCGTTCGATGGTTTTGCGGCAGCTCGTCGGGTATGTTCGGTTTTTTTTCAGGGGTTTTTCGGGTTGCTCCGATTTCTTTTTCTGGCAGGTTTGCAGTGGTTTTTCAGATGCATCCAGTGGATTTTCCCTGCACTTCGGCGACCCTGTGGTGAATGCTGAATTCACCGCAGGATCAGGGGACTTTAAATCCCTGAAGTGCAGGGAACAAAAGAGCACCAAAATTCCATTGGAATTTCAGTGCTCTTTGAATAATTCTGTTTGTTGCTGTTCACTCTCTAATTATTATGCATTTAATGTACTTAGAAGCAATGTTTACATTCGTTATCCAGGCAGTAGATTGAGTCGCATGTGTAGTTATTGGATTGACATGTTTGTGTATAACAGTATAACACAAACATAACCCACATCAAGTGGGAGATGAGAAATTTTTGATGACATCGCATCTCTGTTCATGTTCCCCAGCCTTTCTTGCGCTACACCTGACATACCTGACAAGGAATAACCAAGCATCTATGTAGCTGTTTGTGTTCATTATCCCCTCCTGAGAGTGCCTTACACTACATGACTAATGAGTTGGATCCTTGTGTGTGTTTTCAGTCATTGGAAGTAAACACAAGCTTGTTTTCAAACAGTGACACAGTCTTTCTCGCAGACAGACCATTATGCTAAATGTTTTTCCTCGTTCCCTTAGTAGGGATCCAAAGAGCTCTCCCACTCACCATCTTCTGACTCACAGCTTCATGCCAAACAGGGGATCAAAAGGAGATTGTTTACGTCTCTACAAAAGCCTTTTTGACAAAACACAGTAGTCAATTTACGATTGGCAGATGATGGGCTTTCAAAAGGAGCTGATACCTGATTGCGAGATCTGTAGAGAAAGTTATATCACAAGCCATGCAATACATTAATGTTGATCTGATAGTGACGATTATGTCAATCCAGCTCATTCCATACTGATAAAACAAACCAAAGAATATCAGATACCTCCAACCATAGATAATATTAAGTTGAACTTCTAGTACACTTATTGGTCTGGATTCGCAAATGATCACTGGTAAAAGCAAGCGATGAGCTCTCACAAAGAGATTGCAATTTGAAAAAAAAGAAAATAACCATGATGAAAGCTATGGTGTCTTCTTAACTTTAATAAATAGAACTTCTTGGCAAGTTGAATAGCCAGGTTTTTGGCTTAAAACCAGCAGCCTTACTTCAAAGTGAGACTTTATTTATTTGGATATCATATTATTTATCTCTGAGATCAGTGTGATAGCTCATTCCTTGAGGATATATCGCAGTTAGTGCTTAAACTGATCCATTGATGGACACCGCCATCTTTCTTTGTCCATGAGCCGAACTGGGGCCATATTCCGTAGTTGACGGTAAAATGAAGACGGTAAGCAGGAAAAGAAGCGCAGAATTTCCTTACTGTCTCCATTTTACTGTCCGTATTCCAGAGTTGGCACTTTATTAGAAGCTGGCCCCGGAATGAGGCGCAAGGCTGCCCAATACCGGCAGCTGCACTCTTTGCCATGCGAGTATCAGGTCATGGAGTCCATAGGATTCCATGGAGCCTTGTGAGTCCTGGCCACGAGCGAGGGAGACAAACAGGGTTATTCAGAGAGAGTGAAAAGCAGGAGAATGACTGGAGAATGAAAAATTCTAGGTCAAAATAGCCGATTTGGAAAGTGTCACGATGGGGGTCAGGGACCTGACCTGACAGAGAGGGGTGTGAGCCTAATGAGCAGTGAAAATAGACCATGAGCCTGAACTAGAAAAATAAATATATATAATTTATTCTAGGAACCAAGAACTTAAACCAAGAGCAGGGAATACAGAACATAAATACAATAAACAGAGCCTTTAACCTCACGGCAAGAAATATAAAGAAAACCAGGTATAAACAAAATAGGCAACTAAACATGGGAGGCAGAATTAAACATGATACAAGAAGGCAAGAAAAACAGTGCAAACCAGACATGAGCCTGTAAACAGAATGACCAGGTAAACAGGCTTAACAGGATAAATCTAGACCAGGGAAAGACCAGACATGAGCGAGCTGGAAGACAGACAGACTGAACAGGATTAAATTAGACCAAGGCAAACCAGACAGGAGCTTGAAGACAGACTGAACTGAATAGATGATTCAGGATGAATCCAGAGCAAGGCAAACCAGACATGAGCTGAATGACTGATCCAGGATGAATGAGACCGCACCCTACTAAGGGAGTGGTCTCCATTTATACAAATGGTCCAGGGTGAACCAATGGAGTCCAGGTACTGATCAGGCTTGGACGTGAACCAAATGTCCAGAACTAAAAGCAATGTCCAGTATTGCCAGAGGGGGCGCCAGAGACCCAGAACGTCACATATCCCCCCCCTCCACGAGCAGACCCCGGATGCTCAAAAGAAGACAATAAAAATGAAAATAAAAAGTCAATGGGTCCTGTAGGCACGTAGAGCGCGCTCGTACACCTCTCGGTCCTCAAGGCATATTATAGCACCATTAGAAGCTTGGAAACATCCAGCAGGGACAGGACTCGACTCACGGGCTGGAGGACCTGAGGTATAGACCCCTTGGGAGCCAAAACTGGGTCCAGGTTTGAAGGCACTGGCACCAGTCCTTTTGTGTCTCCTCCCCCTGGTACGGGACGTGGAATGGACAGCAACAGTGTCCTCCCGGCTCTGCGGCAACAGGAACATGGCACCAGTGGCGATCCGGTTCTGTGGCAATGTGACTGGGACAGCAGCAGCACGGCTCCGTAGGTTGGTGACCTTGGCACGGCTCTGCAGCGACTGGACTGGAACCACTGGGCTCGAAGACACCGGGACAGCTGGGCTCGAAGACACCGGGACAGCTGGGCTTGGTGGGGCAGCGCCCTTGGTGTGGACCGGTTGGGTAGCACCCTTGGCAAGGACAGGAGGGGCAGCGCCTTTAGCACGACTCTGTGGTGACTTGGACACAGCAGCAACTGCACGGCTCTGCGGCGACTCGGACATGGCGGCAGCAGCACGGCTCTGTGGGTCAGCGACCTTGGCACGGCTCTGCGGCGACTCGGTCATGGCGGCGGCAGCACGGGTCTGTGGGTCAGCGACCTCGGCACGGCTCTGCGGCGACTCGGTCATGGCGGCGACAGCACGGGTCTGTGGGTCAGCGACCTCGGCATGGCTCTGTGGGTCAGCGACCTCGGCACTGAACTGCGGCGACTCGGTCCCAGCGGCGGCAGCACGGATCTGTGGGTCAGCGACCTCGGCATGGCTCTGCGGCGACTCGGTCATGGCGGCGGCAGCACGGGTCTGTGGGTCAGCGACCCCGGCACGGCTCTGTGGGTCAGCGACCTCGGCACGGCTCTGCGGCGACTCGGTCATTACCGGCTCGGGTGAGCGTGGCTCGGAAGCTACCAGCTCGGGTGAGCGTGGCTCGGAAGCTACCATCTTGGTCTCACAGTGCTTGGGAACCACCTTGGCTTGGCACTGTGGAGGGGTGACCCCGATTTGTTCGCACTGCAGGGCAGCACTCTTGACTGGAACTGCTGGCTTACACCTGGTCTCTCCCTGTTGGGCAGCGGACTCTGGAAATCCTGCGGGTTGCAGGGCAGCGGACTCTGGAAATCCTGCGGGTTGCAGGGCAGCGGACTCTGGAAATCCTGCGGTTGCAGGGCAGCGGACTCTGGAAATCCTGCGGGTTGCAGGGCAGCGGACTCTGGAAATCCTGCGGGTTGCAGGGCAGCGGACTCTGGAAATCCTGCGGGTTGCAGGGCAGCGGACTCTGGAAATCCTGCGGGTTGCAGGGCAGCGGACTCTGGAAATCCTGCGGGTTGCAGGGCAGCGGACTCTGGAAATCCTGCGGGTTGCAGGGCAGCGGACTCTGGAAATCCTGCGGGTTGCAGGGCAGCGGACTCTGGAAATCCTGCGGGTTGCAGGGCAGCGGACTCTGGAAATCCTGCGGGTTGCAGGGCAGCGGACTCTGGAAATCCTGCGGGTTGCAGGGCAGCGGACTCTGGAAATCCTGCGGGTTGCAGGGCAGCGGACTCTGGAAATCCTGCGGGTTGCAGGGCAGCGGACTCTGGAAATCCTGCGGGTTGCAGGGCAGCGGACTCTGGAAATCCTGCGGGTTGCAGGGCAGCGGACTCTGGAAATCCTGCGGGTTGCAGGGCAGCGGACTCTGGAAATCCTGCGGGTTGCAGGGCAGCGGACTCTGGAAATCCTGCGGGTTGCAGGGCAGCGGACTCTGGAAATCCTGCGGGTTGCAGGGCAGCGGACTCTGGAAATCCTGCGGGTTGCAGGGCAGCGGACTCTGGAAATCCTGCGGGTTGCAGGGCAGCGGACTCTGGAAATCCTGCGGGTTGCAGGGCAGCGGACTCTGGAAATCCTGCGGGTTGCAGGGCAGCGGACTCTGGAAATCCTGCGGGTTGCAGGGCAGCGGACTCTGGAAATCCTGCGGGTTGCAGGGCAGCGGACTCTGGAAATCCTGCGGGTTGCAGGGCAGCGGACTCTGGAAATCCTGCGGGTTGCAGGGCAGCGGACTCTGGAAATCCTGCGGGTTGCAGGGCAGCGGACTCTGGAAATCCTGCGGGTTGCAGGGCAGCGGACTCTGGAAATCCTGCGGGTTGCAGGGCAGCGGACTCTGGAAATCCTGCGGGTTGCAGGGCAGCGGACTCTGGAAATCCTGCGGGTTGCAGGGCAGCGGACTCTGGAAATCCTGCGGGTTGCAGGGCAGCGGACTCTGGAAATCCTGCGGGTTGCAGGGCAGCGGACTCTGGAAATCCTGCGGGTTGCAGGGCAGCGGACTCTGGAAATCCTGCGGGTTGCAGGGCAGCGGACCTGGATACTGCGGCCTGGCATGGCTTGGTCAAGGAAGTTTGGTAAGGCTGGACCGTGAGGGCCTTCTGTGGGCGCACCTGGCAGGTTGCCACTCTGTGCAGGCAGGAACCACAGTAGAAACATAAGCCATGGGTTTTCCTCCATACCCTTTCCTCCAGGGTCAAGGGTCCTCTGGAATCTTTCACTGGAACAGGTTCCTTTGGGAAGGCGTCCCTGGGAGTTTTCCGCAGTATAGCACTCAGCCGCTCCAGGTGCTGTTCTGCAGCTTTATTAACCTTTTGCAGGTTCTCCAACAGACCAAGAATCACTGCTAGCTCACTTGTTACTGGCGGTCTCATTATGTCACGATGGGGGTCAGGGACCTGACCTGACAGAGAGGGGTGTGAGCCTAATGAGCAGTGAAAATAGACCATGAGCCTGAACTAGAAAAATAAATATATATAATTTATTCTAGGAACCAAGAACTTAAATACAATAAACAGAGCCTTTAACCTCACGGCAAGAAATATAAAGAAAACCAGGTATAAACAAAATAGGCAACTAAACATGGGAGGCAGAATTAAACATGATACAAGAAGGCAAGAAAAACAGTGCAAACCAGACATGAGCCTGTAAACAGAATGACCAGGTAAACAGGCTTAACAGGATAAATCTAGACCAGGGAAAGACCAGACATGAGCGAGCTGGAAGACAGACAGACTGAACAGGATTAAATTAGACCAAGGCAAACCAGACAGGAGCTTGAAGACAGACTGAACTGAATAGATGATTCAGGATGAATCCAGAGCAAGGCAAACCAGACATGAGCTGAATGACTGATCCAGGATGAATGAGACCGCACCCTACTAAGGGAGTGGTCTCCATTTATACAAAATGGTCCAGGGTGAACCAATGGAGTCCAGGTACTGATCAGGCTTGGACGTGAACCAAATGTCCAGAACTAAAAGCAATGTCCAGTATTGCCAGAGGGGGCGCCAGAGACCCAGAACGTCACAGAAAGTGAGATGAAAGGGAGAATTTTTCTGCTTTGGCTATTTTGACCTAGAATTTTTCATTCTCCAGTCATTCTCCTGCTTTTCACGCTCTCTGAATAACCCTGTATGAACTATTTGTTCCCAGTCTCTGTCTGCTTCTGGCAAGGGGAGCTCACGTGGCCCTCACCACTGCAGGGTGATAGGCGCGGAAGGGATTTAATAGGGGGGTTACAGAGAGTACTACGTGATTTTGCAAATGCAAAATCACTTAACACCAGCTTCGAGGAGATGGTATTTCACAGCGAAATAGTATTTCCCATTGTGTCAACCTGTGTTTCCATGCGTAGGTGAAAATTAATGTCTCCTATACTGAGTATAGGAGATGTTAATTTACAGTAACCTCGCGAAGGGAATCCCAACATTTGAGTCACAAAACCAGTAGTTATCTTGTCAACAGCTATGGAACTTGGCCCCTAGCCAGGGGCTCTCGCGCAGTGATGCATGATTGACCCTCCATGGTGACATGAGCGCTCTGACTTACTAGGCAGAGTGCCGACAGTGAATCAGGAGCTCTGACTAACCAGAGGGATGTCTTGTAGGATGGCTGTCCATGCTGAGCTGTTGCTTACCCTGCAGCATGTTGCAGTCATATGACGGACAGCAAAACTTTAACTTTAGAAAATTGCGCCCTTTTTTCATTTATATGTATCTGTAAAAAATGCTGACACACACAAAGGGAGTGATTCTCTGTCACATGAGCTCAACCTGTTTTGGACATGACGGATGCACTTTAATTTTTTTTTCTATCAATACCTCATTTTTGTAGGACTAGTGGACAAGTTTATTGCTTGGCCGAGACTAGCTATAGCGTTAACAATAACTTATTTGTGTATTTCTCCTGTACAAATTTGAAGTAGCTCTAATCATCTTCTCCTCCAGCTGTCATGAGCGGCTAAAAGTCACTTCTGGCAGAATCCATTGAAATCTTGTTTTACGTAACAGGTCACCTTTTGCATCTCTGGTCTCCATCTACCTTTTAATCTGACCTTTCTGTACCCACCCCAGGGATGCTGTGACCTTTGGAAGCTGATTCTGCTTGTCGGGAGTGATGGACGTAACTACACTCGAGCGGTGATCACAACCTGTTTGTAATAGCAGGCCATTTTATTAAAGGAAATCTATCATCACACATTTGTATGAATATGTATCCATTTAAAGGGACTATTTTATAGAAAATATTACATCTATTTCTCCTTCTTTCACCTATCTAGCCAAACTGTTAATTATTATATATAATTAAATAATTATTGATCATTTCCCAAGATGCTTCCAAAGCCTACAAAGCCTGCTGTCACTTTTCCCTCCAATCTCCAGGGCTGCATTTGGTGATTATATTTATAAACACACACGTATACGCACACTAACCCACTTTTCATTTGTATTTACCATTTTGGGTCGGCCAAAGTACTTCTGTGGCAAGATCTTGGAATCTACACCAGGGCTCACCAAACGTCAGATCTCTATTTGTTGTAGAACTTTTCCGATGATGCTTTGGACATTGTTAGTTTGGTAAAACATCATGGATGTTGTCGTTCTTAAAGAGCTGGTGATCTAACGTTTGACAATCTTTGTGCATCGTGTTGAACGTTCACCTGTTATGTTCGCTTCTTGACAATGCCAATGCCTTTCTCCTGCAGCTTGGCCCATTCTTGAACAACTTTTGCAGTGTGGTAGAGTGGTATTATCCTGCTTCAAGAGGCCACTGCAGTAAGTGAAAACCATTGCATGAAACGGTGTACATGGTCTGAAACAATCTCTAGGTAGGTGGTATGTGTCAAGGGTGTTCTGACACCTTTTTATCACGACCAGCATTGCGTTTTTCAGCGATTTGAGCTACTATATCTTTTCTATGCAATCTAGCTAGCCTGCACTCCCCATGTGCAACAATGAGGCTTGGCCACCCATGACCTTGTTGCCAGTTCAACGGTTGTCCTTCCTTACTTCCCTTTTGGAGATGCTCTGACCCAGTCGTCTAGCCACCACTATTTGGCTCTTGTCAAAGCCACCCATATCTTTTTGCTTGCTCATTGTTCCTGCTTTCAATTTATGAAATTAAAGTACTGACTGTTCACTTGCCGCCTAATATATCCCACCCCTTGACAGGTGCCACTGTAACCATACAATCCGTGTTATTCACTTAAACCTGGCAACAGCTGTTGTGGCTGATAAGTGTAAGAGTTGTTATTTTATTACTGGTTTTGCAATTGCTTTAGAATATTTTTTCCACATGTGGTAGAAACCTCTATTTAGGGTAGAATGATGGATTCAATAAATAACTTTTAATACTCTAGTTGGTTAGTATAATGGCTGATTCTTAGCAGATTTATAGTATTATCAAACCAGCCAATCTCTATGTCTGTCCGTCTCTTCCTCTAATATAAATGGTCTAGAACAGGTTTTCACAACTCCAGTCCTTGGGACCCACTACAGTGCAGATTTTAAGGATCACCTTGGGGAAATGCAGCTGAATCCAGCAATCACAGCACAGCTAATTATATCACCTGTGCTGTTCTTCAGTCATCTGGCAAACCTGACCTGTTAGTGGATCCTGAGGACCAGAGTTGAAAAACACTGGTCTAGAACATATTATTATTATTATCCTTTATTTATATAGCACCACATATTCCGCAGCGCTTTACAAGATCAGTGTACAATGGGTTGATATATTAGAATACCACAAATGGATGATGACCTGATTCAGGAGGACCCTGTTCCTAAGGGAACTTGCAATCTATGAGATGTACAAGTATTTTTGTGAGGTAGTCGCATCCATATCGTTAGGTCTCTTACCCAAGGACACTTGCTGGTGGCGTCTTCTCAGTGGGATTGAGTCGTCTTTTCATGAGTGTAGAGCAACGACCTGGTGGTTGGACCCGCATCTCGTGAAGTCGAGACTTGCTTCTCCACAATTGTATTTGAGGGATGTGCTGAACGGGATTTGACCTTGCTTCTCCACAGTCGATGGGTAGAGACGTCACCACTGGACTCCACAGACGATATTGTGTGGTACGCAAGTATGTACCGTTAGGTGTCTTGCCTAAGGAAACTTACTGGAGAGGTGCTCTGGCCAGGATTCAAACCTGGGTATCCACAGTTATACAGCAGTGATGCTACCTCTACTCCATCCAGCTGGTTTAAAACCTATAGTTTTAAACAAATGTAGTACTGTCAACAGTAACATATTAAGCAGAGCAATGGTTTAGGTAAATAGTCAATATATAGTCTGCCAACGTGACATTCCAAAGCAATTTTGATGGTGATTTGCATAGACTAATGAGGTTTTGGGTTTCTAACAAGGAGGCCTCTTTACATAACTGTACATTTAGCATTGGGCATACAGCACATTTAATGTTATTGTGAATTTAATCTGTCTCACAAGAATAGGTAAATGGTAAATAAATGGTAAACATTTGCTGCACTTATCCATGTCTGGTGATATTAGAATAACGTATAATGCCGTTTTGTTTTCAAGGAATCAAATCCAGTTTGTAGAACATGGTTTTCAGTGATAATTTACCTTCACTTGAGTTCATTTTTAAATGCTTAGCTGCACAACCCTTTGCTGTGTCTTCTGTCAGCAGTCACGACACATGGAGAGGTCCTTCTGACTCTGTGTAATTTATAACAATTTAGAGGCCCATGACACCGAAGGTCAGAGCCCTAGTAATCATGACGCAAGGTATATTTCCCCGACTCTGTGCAATTTCATGCATGGTTTGTGCATCCATAAACTTCTGGAATATAAAGTGAGCAAGTAGAATACTGGACCTGTGAGGTCAATGCCATTAAAGGAATTATGAAGCATTCCTGTAAGTATAGTTGTTTGGACAAGGAGGAGGTGTCTGTTGTCATAAACCGATTGCTGCTACCTACGCATATTGTTGTAATCTAACTTCTTCCATGGGGTCATAATGGGTCACAAGGATAATTTTACAAGGGTCTTCTTTTAGAAGGTAATGTTTTTTTAATAAATAGGCATAGAATGCAATTCAAAAAACGGTTCCATTGGTGCACACCATAATAAAATACAATTCACACACAGCATGTGAGAACTGTAAGTAATCAATATGGGGTAAGTGATGTCACCAAATATAAAATGGATTGGTGGAGGACTATACAGGGGGCTGAGGATGCCAAAAAAAATACAATTGGATCTTAGGGTAGAATGCCACAAAATTAAAAAATATGAATGTAAAGAACATCTAATGAAGCTCTTATGCTTGAAAAGGGAAGTCACAGAGAAGAGTATGGGGAATGGTTTAGTTACACTTGGAGAAGCAATGAAAAATTAATCAAAAAAGGCCAATTAGCACTACTGTGTGAGCAAAGGAAACTGTGTTTTGTTTGTACTATTTTATTTCTGTCTGATATGTTTGGTTACCTTTTTTTGCTTTATTTTGTTTATGCTGCTCATTTAATCAGGTTGCTTTTAAGACAAGACCCATAGGGCAGTAGTACATTACTGCCACTTAAACGGGGACGCTAAGGAGGACCTGCACCTGCAGGTTTCTCTTTAGCATCCCCGTTTTAGCTCCATATTATGGGGCAGGCGCTGATTCAGCAGCCTGCCCATAACACAGCGTTAAGCCTGAGGATACTCAAGGCAGCGCTAAGCGCCGCCGTTAGCATCCCCTCCATGGAGTCCATAGGACTCCATTAAGGGTTCAACTGATGGTCAGATGACCTGCAGGATCTCGCCTCTCGCAAGATCCTGCAGGTCGGCGGAGTGATCGCAGAGGGAGACTAGGGACTTTTCCCCTCAGTCTCACTCTGCTCCCGGCGGCCAGAAGCGATGGATCAGTCCACCGTTCTTGCCACGGGATGAGAGATGACTATGTGATTTTTTTTTCTATTATAGCTGTGATAATTGATTCTGCAGAAGCGGAATCATTTAGCACCAGCTCCAAGCTGTGGTTAAATTTTTAGTTAGCCGCAGCGGGACGGTAATTAGCGTTAGGACTTTGTAATCCTACCGCTAATTAACTCTTTGCGCTCCCCATGTTAAGCATAGGGAGCGCAAAGTACAGTAACCTCACGCTGAAAAGCACAATATCCCCGTCCCGCTAATGGGTAATTTAACCCATTAGTGTTCGGAATGTAATATGGTCGGCCCGAGCTAGGGAAACTTAACCTAACGTTAACGCTCACACAGCTGAGCGCCAACGGTAGTGTTAAGTATGTAATAGGGCCCATAGTTTATACATGGATTAATTTTCTCTGCCTTGAGGTTTGTCTCACATTGTGAGACGGTCTCGAAAGGGTTCTTGGCGGAGCGTGAGTTCTTGATAGGAATTGGAATTAAATCAGACGTTATGTGTTTGGTGTAAAGGGGCTGACACAAGGTCAGAAGGGGTGAAAAGTGATTGACATCGATTTTATGGGGTTTGTGTTGACTCTCATGGTGTCTTTAACCCCTTAAGGACCCAGGACGTACCATGTACGTCATTGCAGCGGGTCTCTTTTAGACCCGCTGACGTACATGGTACGTCCTGCGGTTTTTTGAGCGCTGGAAGCGATCGGATCGCTTCCAGCAGCTCAAACGCCATTGCAGGATGCCTGGGAGTCCAGGCATCCGTGCAATGGCGGTGAGAAGTGCCGGGGCACCTTGTGATCGCTCCCCGGGAGCGATCAACATCCGGTTTCACCGGAGAGGTGCCCGGCACTTCTAGAGAGCGCTGGAAGCGATCGGTATCGCTTCCAGCTGCTCTGTGTATATTGCAGGGATGCCTCGACATCGAGGCATCCTTGCAATATGCTTACCTGCCGCCGGTCCGCTAAGTGATCGCTCCCCCGAGCGATCACTTCCGGTAGCGGCAGGAAGTACTGAGTGCCACGAGGTATCGTGGCACTCAGTACAAAGCAATCACATGAGTGATCAGGTGCTCTGCTGGGTGCCTCGAGGGATCAAGGCACCCAGCAGAGAAAAAAAAGTGTAAAAAAAGTAAAAAAAGAAATAAAAATCAATAAAAAGGTATAAAATAAAATAAACTGACAGCCAAGATGGTGCTGCCCTTCTAAGGGCAGGGTCATCTTGGGGCTGAGTGGGATGTTCCTAGCCTGCCTCATCAGAGAGGCAGGCTAGCAACATCCAATCAGAAGTAAAAAAAAATCAAAATAAAATTTCTAATTTGTCAGGTCAGGTCAATATTTTGTAAATATTGGCTCTGACCTCTGTGATTCTCCCTCCCTCTCCTCACTTGTGTTTTGGTGAGCGAGAGAGAGAGAGATCAGATTTGACAGGTTAGAGATTTTAGTGAGATTAGAAAAATTGAGGCAGATTTAAGAGATTTTAGTGAGATTAGAAAAATTTAGGCAGATTTAGAGAGATTTTAGGGAGATTTAGAAGAATTGAGGCAGGTTTAGAGTGATTTAGAGAGATTTAGGTGTTTATTTGTATTTTCTTGTGAAACCCAACGGTTCTTCTAAGAACCAACAACTATCCGCTTATTATATATAATAATTATAAAATTTTATAATCTATTATATATAATGTCTGAGAGGGTGTACAGCGCCGAGGAGGCATATGCCATCCTGGCGTCAGAATCTGAGGCATCTGCGTCAGACTCCGACCCTGATTTCGACCCCGCCAACTGCTCAGAGACGTTGCTAGATACATCATCTACGCTGGCTGATGTATCTAGTGATGTTTCTGATGCAGATCCTGGGTCACCACCTGCCAGCAGGAGACGCACAGCTCCAGCTGAGGAGTGGGTAGTGCCTCATCGCCAGAGGCCAGATATCCCTCCTTTCACGGCAAATCCTGGCATCAATATTGATGTTGCAGGATTTACCGCCACACAGTTTTTGCAGGTGTTTATGGGCGATGATTTGTTGGGCCACATCGTGGCCCAATCAAATCTGTATGCCCATCAGCATTGTGCTGCGAAGCCAGACTCCTACTTGGCAAGGCAGCAATGGACCCCGCTAGATGTGCCAGAATTTCTGAAATTCTGGGCACTTACTATGCTGATGGGCATCATAAAGAAGCCCTCAATTCGCTCCTACTGGAGCAGTAGCCCCATCTGCTCTACCCCCATTTACCCCCAATCAATGTCACGTAGAAGGTATGAAAACATTTTGCGTTTCATGCACTTCAGTGACAACAGCCTGTGCCCTCCTAGAGAGCATCCCCAGTTTGACAGGCTGTATAAAATCCGCCCCCTGATTACCCACTTCGCCGCCAGGTTTGCAGAGGCTTATACACCTGGAAGGAATATCTGCGTGGATGAATCCCTAATGAAATACAAGGGAAGGCTGGGATTCAAGCAGTATATTCCTTCCAAACGCTCCAGGTATGGAGTGAAGGTGTATAAGCTCTGTGACAGCGAGAGTGGGTATACTCAGGCCTTCCGGGTGTACGAGGGAAAGGATAGTAGCCTTGACCCTCCAGGTTGCCCAGAACACATGGGAACCAGTGGCAAGATTGTGTGGGACCTACTTTTTCCCCTCATGAACAAAGGGTACCACTTGTATGTTGATAATTTTTATACAAGTGTCCCTTTGTTCAAGCTGCTGTATTGTTTTGATACAGCAGCATGCGGTACTGTTCGCAAGAACCGCGTAGGTTTCCCAGCACAGCTTGTCCGCACCCGGTTAAAAAGGGGGAGACCTCAGCTCTGCGCCAAGAGGAGCTGTTGGCGGTCAAGTACAGAGACAAGAAGGATGTATACCTTCTATCCACCATCCACACTGAGAGGTCTGTGGAGGTCTCTGTACGTGGCAGAGCTGAGCGCATCAGGAAGCCAGTGTGCATCAAAGCCTATAACCGGCATATGGTGGGGTTGATCTGGCAGATCAGCTGCTCCAGCCCTACCAGATTATGCGGAAGTCAAGGGCCTGGTACAAAAAGGTTGCAATTTACCTGATGCAAATTGCAACCCACAATGCCTTTTTGCTCTGCAAAAAGGCAAACCCCGGAGTGACGCTGTCCTTTTTAGTTTCAGCTCCAGGTCATTTCGGGGCTTTTGTACCAGGATGCACATGCTCCCCGGGCGGTGATGGGGGACAGAGTTGGGGCTACGCATTTTATTTATAAAATCCCCCCTACTGAGGGCAAACAGAAACCTCAAAAAAGGTGCAGGGTGTGTTTCAAGAGGGGGCAGAGGAGAGTCACAATCTTTTACTGCCCAGAATGCCCTGGACAACCCGGTCTGTGTCTTGGGAACTGTTTCAAGATATATCACACTGTGCGTGATCTGTGATTTTCTTTTCCTGTCTATTTTTTCTCACACTCCAGTTAGTTAGTTCAGTTTAGTTTTTTTTTTTCTTTTACTGCACCAGACTTTTACATTTTATTCGTTCATTTTTATGTTCTACAATTGGTGCTGTATTTTGCCAAAATCTTTGCACACCTATGCATGGGGGGCATGGGTGTACTCAGGAGACCTTGCAGAAAACAACCTGGAGAGTTTTCATGCAGTAACAAACAGTGTCTCCTAAATCACAGTCCAAATCTAATGTGGGCGTAAATCTGAAAATTGAAAAATTACCGCCACACACCTTCTCAAATGTTTTGGGCTAAAACCGTTGCATCCATGGCATCAAAGCACTCCATATGCAATACCTTGGGGTGTCAACATAACAAATATAAACAATTTTCTGGCAATAATTCAAACTGGGGTATGCGGTAGACCCAAAACCAAAGCTAGGCCTAGCTGAAGAAATATCTCAATTTCAACTCCAATGACAAAGTCATAAAAATTGTATTTGAACCTTCCCAAAATCCTGGCAAACCTATGCATGGGGGGCATGGGTGTACTCAGGAGACCTTGCAGAAAACAACCTGGAGAGTTTTCATGCAGTAACAAACAACAGTGTCTCCTAAATCACAGTCCAAATCTAATGTGGGCGTAAAAATCTGAAAATTGAAAAATTACACCACACACCTTCTCAAATGTTTTGGGCTAAAACCGTTGCATCCATGGCATCAAAGCACTCCATATGCAATACCTTGGGGTGTCAACATAACAAATATAAACAATTTTCTGGCAATAATTCAAACTGGGGTATGCGGTAGACCCAAAACCAAAGCTAGGCCTAGCCGAAGAAATAATCTCAATTTCAACTCCAATGACAAAGTCATAAAAATTGTATTTGAACCTTCCAAAATCCTGGCAAACCTATGCATGGGGGGATGGGTGTACTCAGGAGACCTTGCAGAAAACAACCTGGAGAGTTTTCATGCAGTAACAAACAACCGTGTCTCCTAAATCACAGTCCAAAACTGATGTGGGTGAAAATGAAAAATGACCACACAAACAGTATCCAATTTGTTTGGAGCAAACGGTTGCATCCATAGCATAAAAACACTCCATTTACAATACTTTGGGGTGTTAGCTTACCAAATATATGCACGTTCATAAAACTGGGGTATGTAAAAAGGCCCTAAAAAGAAGATAAGCAAAGAAGATACTGTATGTCAAATTAGAAAATTGACAAGCACATGTCAAAATTGGCGTAGCACCCCAAAAACAACAGAACAAATCTATATATGGGTGGTATCACTTTACTCAGAAGATGTTGCTGAACATATTTTGGGGTGTTTTTTGGCAGTAACCCATAACTGGATTTGACAATTCATGCCTAAAGTACAATGTGTGTGAAAAAATAACCCAAAAAGTGACTACCTGAAAGTTTGACATAGAGCTAGTGCATGGAAAGTGTTAAAATACAACTCTTTGAAGCACCCTAGGGTGTGCCCTTTCTAAAAATATATTGTTTGATGGGGGTAAATTACTTTGGCCGGCTTCAAAAATGTCCCAAATAGGACATGGGTGCATGATGACGAAATGTGAAAATTCCAAGTTGGAAAACTGAAATGCGCACCCCCCAAATAAGGCCTATTAGCCCCCAAATGACCACATACCTATACATGGGTGGTATCAATTTACTCAGAAGATGTTGCTGAACATATTTTGGGGTGTTTTTTGGCAGTAACCCATAACTGGATTTGACAATTCATGCCTAAAGTACAATGTGTGTGAAAAAAATAACCCAAAAAGTGACTACCTGAAAGTTTGACATAGAGCTAGTGCATGTAAAGTGTTTAAAATACAACTCTTTGAAGCACCCTAGGGTGTGCCCTTTCTAAAAATATATGGTTTGATGGGGGTAAATTACTTTGGCCGGCTTCAAAAATGTCCCAAATAGGACATGGGTGCATGATGACGAAATGTGAAAATTCCAAGTTGGAAAACTGAAATGCGCACCCCCCAAATAAGGCCTATTAGCCCCCAAATGACCCGACATACCTATACATGGGTGGTATCAATTTACTCAGAAGATGTTGCTGAACATATTTTGGGGTGTTTTTTGGCAGTAACCCATAACTGGATTTGACAATTCATGCCTAAAGTACAATGTGTGTGAAAAAATAACCCAAAAAGTGACTACCTGAAAGTTTGACATAGAGCTAGTGCATGGAAAGTGTTAAAATACAACTCTTTGAAGCACCCTAGGGTGTGCCCTTTCTACAAATATATGGTTTGATGGGGTAAATTACTTTGGCGGCTTCAAAAATGTCCCAAATAGGACATGGGTGCATGATGACGAAATGTGAAAATTCCAAGTTGGAAAACTGAAATGCGCACCCCCCAAATAAGGCCTATTAGCCCCCAAATGACCCGACATACCTATACATGGGTGGTATCAATTTACTCAGAAGATGTTGCTGAACATATTTTGGGGTGTTTTTTGGCAGTAACCCATAACTGGATTTGACAATTCATGCCTAAAGTACAATGTGTGTGAAAAAATAACACAAAAAGTGACTACCTGAAAGTTTGACATAGAGCTAGTGCATGGAAAGTGGTTAAAAACAACTCTTTGAAGCACCTAGGGTGTGCCCATTCTAAAAATATATGGTTTGATGGGGGTAAATTACTTTGGCCGGCTTCAAAAATGTCCCAATAGGACATGGGTGCATGATGACGAAATGTGAAAATTCCAAGTTGGAAAACTGAAATGCGCACCCCCCAAATAAGGCCTATTAGCCCCCAATGACCCGACATACCTATACATGGGTGGTGGTATCAATTTACTCAGAAGATGTTGCTGAACATATTGGGGTGTTTTTTGGCAGTAACCCATAACTGGATTTGACAATTCATGCCTAGTACAATGTGTGTGAAAAAATAACCCAAAAAGTGACTACCTGAAAGTTTGACATAGAGCTAGTGCATGGAAAGTGTTAAAATACAACTCTTTGAAGCACCCTAGGGTGTGCCCTTTCTAAAAATATATGGTTTGATGGGGTAAATTACTTTGGCCGGCTTCAAAAATGTCCCAAATAGGACATGGGTGCATGATGACGAAATGTGAAAATTCCAAGTTGGAAAACTGAAATGCGCACCCCCAAATAAGGCCTATTAGCCCCCAAATGACGACATACCTATACATGGGTGGTATCAATTTACTCAGAAGATATTGCTGAACATATTTTGGGGTGTTTTTTGGCAGTAACCCATAACTGGATTTGACAATTCATGCCTAAAGTACAATGTGTGTGAAAAAAATAACCCAAAAAGTGACTACCTGAAAGTTTGACATAGAGCTAGTGCATGGAAAGTGTTAAAATACAACTCTTTGAAGCACCCTAGGGTGTGCCCTTTCTAAAAATATATGATTTGATGGGGGTAAATTACTTTGGCCGGCTTCAAAAATTTCCCAAATAGGACATGGGTGCATGATGACGAATGTGAAAATTCCAAGTTGGAAAACTGAAATGCGCACCCCCCAAATAAGGCCTATTAGCCCCAAATGACCCGACATACCTATACATGGGTGGTATCAATTTACTCAGAAGATGTTGCTGAACATATTTTGGGGTGCTTTTTGGCAGTAAACCTCAAAGTTCACAGTACATGTATTCTTAAATTGCGTTCAAAAAAAAAAATCACCAAAAATTTTTTTTTTTCTCAAACATTGGCATAGATTTGTGGTAAAATGGTTTGCATGGAAAGAGTCAAAATACCCCAAGTTTAATACCTTGATTTGTGTACTTTAAAAAAATATGTATATGTGGAGGGTTATTCAGGAATTAGTGACAGATATCAGTGTTACAATGTCACTATCACTAGTTTTGAAAATAAACTCTTTGGAAATGGCAAAGTGCTACTTGCACTTATTGTTGCATAAAATAAGTAAAAAAGCGAGGAATATGTAAACATTGGGTATTGCTAAACTCAGTACTAAATTTAGAAACTACTAAGGAATTAATTTTTTTGACGGTTGTTGATACATAAGAAATTTTGGGGGTCAAAGTTCGAAAAAGTGGTGTTTTTTCAATTTTTTTGTCATATTTCACAATATTTTTATAGTAAATTATATGAAATGATGAAAAAAATGGTATCTTTATAAAGTCCATTTAATGACGAGAAAAACAGTGTAAAATATGTGTGGGTTACATAAACGAGTAAGAGGAAAATTTGACGTAAACACTAACAGCGCAGAAACGTAAAAACAGCAGCGGTCACTAAAGGACGGATTTGTGTAAAACCGCCCGGTCACTAAGGGGTTAATGTGTATGTGTGCTGAAATGGCATCTATGGAGGTTATTCACTAACGTCTGAATTGGCCCCCAATTGCACCAGTGGTGAATTTCACCATTCAGTGCAATTCCGGGCCAATTCGTCTATTCACAAAACTTTAAATTCGCCAAATACTGGCTAAATGACAGAAAAATATGGTGCAGTTCACCGCAATTCAGCCCTACCAAAATTGCCCCATAGAAGAATATTTTGTCTTCTATTCACAGAACACCGAATTGCACCAAAATTCCAGTGAAATGCTATGATTTTCAGTGTTTCAAGTCGACAGGTTTAAACTGGCGAATTCTATAGGATTCAATGTAAAAATGTAATATGCTTTTTTTTTAAAATAAAATGTAAAGAAACTTTATTCTTTCCATTTTCAGCAAAACCCCTTTTTATTTTTTAGTTTTTAGAACACTTTTTTTTAAAGAGTTTTTAATTTTGTAACAAACATTTTTATTATTTTTTAAAGGACTTTTTTATTATATGGGCAAATTTTTAATGATTTGTAGCCCTATTAGGGGAATAGGGGACTTCTTTTTTTCTTTTTTTTTTCAGTTCGACAGAATTTGGCAATGTAAATTAGACGCAATTCGGCGGTTATCGCTGGCATCCGATAACTGCTTCAGCGACTCCAACTTTGGCAAAATACAGTGGCCATTTGCTAAATAGTGAATTCACTGTATTTTCGGTGAAATGGAATCGCCGAAATGCAGCAAAATGGCCCAAACCGCAAATTCCGCGCAATTTTGGTGCTTGGTGTATAGACCCTATGGGGTTTGGGTGGTAAATAGAAAGTGACATGGAGTCTGAGGGGTATATGGAGACTGACATGAGCCTGAAGGGTGTGTGGGGACTGACATTGGTTGGACTGACATGGGGTCTGAGGGGTATATGGAAGCAAACACAGGGACTGAGTTGTGTAAAGGTCATGATATAAGGGGGCTAAGCGGTTATATGAGGACTGAAATCTGATGTTGCCTCCAGATTTGTTTTGGTTCCTACTGCCATACACATATTTTTTTATCCTCTCCTTTATTTGTGTTTGTTTCAGCTGTACTACGTAAAATTTTGTTTTCTGGGTTGCAACGCAACATTAATTTTGGGTTATGCGTCAGTCACCTTACACCCGCTGGTGTGGGTTCCTATATTTAAATTGACAAGTAGATCGCAGCTTTGCTGTGCTTCCATAGTTCGTAGTGACTTTCATGTTTTTTGAGCAGTGAGTTACTTTTGGGTATCATTACAATTGTGAGGATTAGTGTTTCTCAGCCGTAGTGTCAGAGCAGATAAACCATGGGTAGCCTTGGGTGACATTTTTCTATTCGCGATAGCGTGATCTAGCACGAGAATGTGCAGTTTATTGCAAGAAATTGCACAGCCTGATGTATTAACCTCTCGCTGTTACTTGCCCTCTTTGCCATTCTTTCCTTTTGTGTTACACACGGAAAAGCTCTGAAATGAGGCACTAGTACTAGATTTCAGATGCGCCCTTGGGACTCAGCGAGCGTTTTGGCATCCTCATGCCACAGTCTCCGCTGAATGCAGAGTCCAACACGCGCATGAATCACAGTCAGGATTCATTGCTAGTCAGGTTTGGGGGAACTTGATTTGAAGACGTTCTACAGGCAGGATAACAATGGCAATGAAAAAAAGCTGGGAGTTTGGTCCCAATTCACAAACCGACAGTGACAGATAAATCAATGATTCCGGAGCGGTGGAGAGATACAGTCTGCGTAGATTTAATATATTTATATAATGTGTCACCGCACTGACTCGGACTGCTGTACTCATTCTAAAGAGAATAATTCAGTGCTTTAGGGTTTATTCATCAAACTGGGATTTGTGGAGAATTGATAAATGATTATGGATAAATTCCGGACAGAAGAGCTTAATTGTTCATATAAATAATATATACAGGCCTCAATTATTTTGGATAAGCATTTTCAAAAGATTACAATCCGTTAATAAAATGAAAAATCATACAAATGATTTATATATAAAAATTCCCATAGATTTTAATGGTGCTTTCTGCTGATATTATTTTTATATTTGTCTAACTGATTGTAGTCATTTGAAAATGCTTATCCTTAGGGATTAAATAATGGCCTAAATGTGACTCTAAAATTCACAAAGCTTTTTTCTAGAATTGTTGATTAAGTGAATAAACCCCTCTTGCAACCATATTAGTAATATATAGTAATTAGTACTGTATTTACATATTTATCCGTACATCTTTCTCAGGTTTCCATTGAGGCAAGACTTTGTTTTCATCAATGTTGAAGTGTTAGGCTGGGGTCAGACGAGCGTAGTGTTCACGTCCATGATTGCGCCTAAAAGTACGTCCGTGATAGCATGACAGAAAGCCCATTGGAGCCCGACACATGAAGTACGTCCGCACTGAACTGCGGACGCACAACGGCCGCGGCCCACAGACGCAAGGCAGGCAAGAACGTACATCCCCTAGAACGGCCGCACAAAGTGCGCTGCGTCCGCAACGTCCGCATAGCTTTGTGTGTGAGTGATGGAACGTGGTCAGACGGACTGCATTTATACGTCCAGCATTTTTCACGGACAAAATGGTTTTGCTTTTTATTTTATTTTCCCTCCTACATCCGTCAAAATATACGTCAGTGAAAAAACGGACTGTGTGGCCACTACTGTGTCTTCCGTACTGACGTACGTCCGTGTGCACAGACGTACAGTCCGTAGAAATCACGCTCGTCTGACCCTAGCCTAAAACATGTATTCTCAGTAATTTCTCACCATGTCTTTGGTTTAATAATCTGAACCTCACAAACCACAAGATGGTCAGCCCTGAACTCACTTTATTTTCACATTGTAAACACAAGTCTTCTATGCTAAGCCTCTATGGGATTGTTTACCTACTGAACCAGCAATTGTGGAATATCAAGTAGAGAGTCACATTGTTGTTTATGCCAAATAATTGACTCGGAAAAAATAGATAATTTGTTCAATATCTCCATTTCATGTTTTTTTTTAACATTTAGAAAGCCACAATTCTTTAGTGAATAACCTCATGTTTCAATATATGTATTTTGTTCATTCACCCAAGATAGAGGGTACAGCATAACATTTCTGACTCTTACACAGTGCTCAAGCCTCACCCTACTCTGGAACTGATGTCATTCATCTGTCTAAGGCTGGGGTCAGACGAGCGTGATTTCTACGGACTGTACGTCCGTGCAGTACGGACATCGTCAGTACGGATGACGCAGTAGTGGTCACACAGTCCATTTTTTCACTGAAGTTATTTTTAACGGATGTAGGAGGGAAAAATAAATTACAATGAAAAAACATTCTGTCCGTCAAAAATGCTGGACGTATAAATGCAGTCCGTCTGACCATGCTCCATCACTCACACACAAAGCTATGCGGACGTTGCGGACATGGCGCACTCCGCACGTCCGTTCTAGCAGTATTACGTTCTTGCCTAACCTGCGTCCGTTTGCAGCATCCGTCATGCGTCCGCAGTTCAGTGCGGACGTACTTCATGTGTCAGGCTCCAATGTACTTTCTTTCATGCTATCACGGACGTACTTTTAGGCGCAATCACGGACGTGAACACTACGCTCGTCTGACCCCAGCCTTAGTTGTCAAATTTCAAGGT
This sequence comes from Leptobrachium leishanense, assembly GCA_009667805.1. NCBI lineage: Eukaryota > Metazoa > Chordata > Amphibia > Anura > Megophryidae > Leptobrachium > Leptobrachium leishanense. The sequence continues at coordinate 67,918,453 of CM019069.1, read as the reverse complement.
CACGCCTCCTGATCATTTAATAAATTAATTCCCAAAGTCTTCTCCTTTTTATCATATTTCTTCACTACAGTCAAGATCCCACAGTCAAGTTCCCTGCTAAAATAATGTTAACCCATTCACTAACAAGTGATTTTCTAAAAAAAACATTGTGAGGAACCAGTGGTTTTTTGAAAAATCATTTTTATTTAATTATACAGTAAGAAATATTTTGGCATATTACCAATGTATTTCTTTCTGTAACAACATATGTGGCCAGTAGATGGTGCCAAATTTACATTACAGCTGCAGCTCGATTTTATTTATTTTTCCCCCCTACATTGGCTGCTGAAAGTCCGATGTCAGGGCATTCTTCAGCCAAATTTAAACAGTTTTAGCTCTTTGGGCATTATGCCCACAGGGCTAAAACTTTGGAGGCACCTTCTTCAGTCCAAAAGCAAACAAAATTAGTTTGCAGCAAAGAAATTTAACCCTTTCGCTGCTGAGGCTTTTCACACCTCTGTGCTGAGGTCATTTTTACCGCTTTCGCTCATCATGTTTAACCGCGTTTTGTAGCCATATTTTGATATATGACCCAGACATATTATATATCGTTCTTTCCGGCAGACTCGGCAGATTCATAATATGTCATTATTATATGTATACGTTATGTCATGTCTGTATATTATAACAAAAAATGCAATAAAATTTTAATTTTCAATAATTTATTATGTGTAAAGTGTTTTTTTTCACATTTTAACATGCGATCCTTTGCGGTTATATTTTGTATGGGGTGCGCTTGTTAAAAAAATTAGAAATGGGGTCTCGTTACATTTTTTTGGGGAAAATTTCGCTTTTTTTAACAAACGCACCGCATACAAAAATCGTTAGTGCAGCATTATTGTGCACATTATAATTGAAATGGGAACAATATTGCTGTATTAACAAAACAAAAACAAAAAAAAACGTATTTATTTTTTTTTTGAATTTTTTATAAAAATATATGTATTTTTTTTTAAAAACATTTTTCATTTTCATGTTTGGTATCGTTGGAACGGCCATGCTCTGGCCGATTCAACGATATCAAATATTAACCCCTAGCTGCCATGGATCGGGAGATAGGGGGTTCATTAGAACCCCCTATCTCCACCATTGGTGGCAGCTAGGGGTTAACTCCAGGACTGGCGTCATCATGCTATGCACGATGACGCCAGTCCTCAGGGGGAGTTCCTGGAGGCTTGGCCGACATCCAAGATGTCGGCCAGCTACAGGAGAGGATCACGATCCGGCGCTTTTCCGCGCCGATTCGTGATCCGGCTCCCCAGGGGTTAATCACAGCCACCGTTTGGAAGGGCAGGCTGTGCCCTTCCAAACGGTGCCTGTATTAACCCCCTGCTCCCCGGCGATCGGGAGGGAGAGAGGTCTGAAGGACCTCCCCCCCTCCCTTTCCGGCGCCTCCTCCGCACATGCGGGGGGGGCCTGAATTAGATGTCATCGCGCCGCTGCGATGACATCTAATTGCTCCGCCGGGGTCCCGGAGTGCTGGGCTGACATCGAGGATATCAGCCCGCACCAGGGGGGGCGCAGCAAACCGCCGGAATCTCAACGCGTCCATAGCACAGGAGAACCACTTGGCTGAGTGCGTCCATAGCAGCCAAGTGGTTAATTTGCTTTTGGGCTGCAGAGCTGCAGATCGAGATATCTCGATATCGGGCACTGGATGGTGCCTTTGAAGCCCGGGATATCTCGATCTCGGTAGTGAAGGATTAAACATGACTATCAGAAATACCCAATGCTTAAAAAAGATTTCAGTCTAATTCCCTCTATTCCTCTGCCGGAAAAGCCATTTAAACACTTTACAGCATTAGAATTTTTTTCAGAAATCTGCATACTGATATACTTGTATTGAATCGCGAAAGCCAATATTTCCATTGCAAAATTTATATACAGTATATTTATATATTAGATCCAAATTTTTATTGGGAATCTAAATACCCATAAATCTGCATTTAATCTTCTGTACTCAAAATGGCTGAAAACCAGCAATTACATTTCATATCATGTTTCAAATGCCTGTGGCATTATCAAACAGCTATTGAAGAGGTAAACATATACAAGAACAATCTCACAAACAACTTAATTTTCAAGTAAGTCTTGTAAACAAAAACACCAAAACTGAATAGAAGTAATTCCAAAAGTGACATTATATCCTTAAAACCACAATGTATCATCTGGAAAAAAAAATTAAAAAACACCTTGGTAAAACAAAATTATAAGCCATACATAAGTGAAATATTTGTTATTTTAATATGAATCTGTTGGTGACAAAAAAAGGGGACAAATTCTAGAGGCAATTCTCTCGAAATATCATTCGAAAGTCATTCTGCTGATAGTAAATATTATTAAAATGTAAATAGATTTTAGTTTGTCAAGAACATTTTTACAGCTCATGTGTATTATTTTTTAAATTTGTAAATAAATAAATAAATAAAAGCCTGTATCTGTGTGCTCTAGCTTTATGTTACTACCCATCACAGTAATTTATGAATTATATATATTTTACATTATATACAAAAATAGTAAATATTTAACCAATTATTAGGGGTGGGAGAAAACAAACTTTCCCTTCACTCCCTCCTGTTTCAGTAATGTGTGATAGTGCCAGACTGACATAACTAATAAGGCTGTTAAAATATTTCCTTGAGGACAAAAGCAGATATTCCTAGAATTGAAACATCCCTAACCTCAATACCAGAGACCTTTAGGAGTACTACCAGCATTATCATCCATATTTCTAATGATATACCACATGAGGTAATTGAGCCAATATCAGACTTTGAGTACAGTGAAAAATCTTATTTCTCCGGTGTCACACTGTGTAAACATTACATTATAGAAGAATGAAATCAATACATACAAAGAGACTTGTACTAATAATGTAGGAATTGCAACATGATCAAAGGCATCCTGGAACTATAGAAGAAAAACATAGAGAATGGACAACAGCTTTAAGGGAATCTTTTGTTCATTGATATGTGACTTTCTGCTCAAGTCTCTGAGAAATGATAGCTTACTTGTGCCATCACAGAAGAACTGAAATCCCTGGCAAGTCTTCTTTGCAATAAAGACCGGCTGGATGGACGTAACATCACTGCTCTATAACTGTGGAAACCCAGGTTCGAATCCCGGCCAGAGCACCTCTCCAGTAAGTGTCCTTGGGCAAGACACCTAAAGGTACATACTTGCCTACCACACAAAATCGGCTGTGGAGTCCACTGGTAACATCTCTGCCCTTTGACCATGGAGAAGCCAGTCAAAATCCTGTGCAGCACGTCCCTCCAATAAAAATGTGGAGAAGCAAGTCTCGACTTTACGAGACGTGGATTCAATCTAACCACCAGGTTGCTGATCTACAATCATGGAAAGCCAACTCGATCTTACTCGGAAGACACCACCAGCGAGTGTCCATGGGCAAGACACCTAACGATATGGATGCACCTACGTCACAAAATGCTTGTACTTCTTATAGATTGTAAGTTCCCTTGGGAACAGGGTCGCTCCCAATCAGGCCATATCATCCATGTGTGGTATTACAATGTATCAACCCCTTGTACACTGATCTTATAAAGCTCTGCAGATTTTGCGGCGCAATATAAATAAAGGATAGTAATAATAATAATAATAAAGATACTGCAGTTCCTGATTATTGCGTTTACCTTGTCTGGTAAGCAGTCTACTAGGTGATATAGGCAATGGCCTAGGGCCCCAGACTGGAAAGGGCACTAGCACATGAGCAGGCAGTCAGAGCAGAGTCAGCACACCATGCACATGCAAGTCTTTTATTTTATTTTCCCTGGCAACCCAACTGGTATCATAATAATCCAGGAGTAAATTAAATTATACCTGGTACTATTTTTAAATCTGGGTCCTCCTAAATGACGTTTTATCATAGTATTTGAACTTATTTTGAGGTTACCAATATGGCTGGCACCTAATAAGAGTTTAGTAAATAGTGCTGAGAGGTTTGACATTTGGTGAATTCCTGCTCAAGTCTCAAACATTTACATTATAACATGACATTCAACCTAATGTAACATTCTTCTCGGAACAATCAATTCATGTTCTGGCCCATGGTAAATACCATTAAAATTGACTATATCTCTGCAAACAGACTGGTTATCCGTAAAATACGTATTTTGTGATGAATTGTACACCTTGATCAGGCAGGCTAATGTTCCTTTTACTCTTCCAGTTTTGGCCCTCCACCCATAACCTCTTTTTACAGCCTTTCCTGTCTTTAACAATGTGTATTTTTTTGGTTATTTCAGGTTTTGTTCGCTACGACGCTTTCCTATTCAATGTCCTGTTTTCCTCTTGCTAGTGAAAAGCGAGACAATCTGACATTTCTCAATGATGCCATAAATTGGGCAGATAGCTGAGGAGGTTTTCAAGCCACACACATCTCTGTGTGGGCCCCGGTTGTCTTTAAAGAATGCTTGAGCTAAATCTTTCGGTACATGGACTTAGTGTAGCTTAAGAAACAAAAACTCCCCAAAGACTGCATGTGGATGGTCGGTTTGTACGCTGTTGTCCTTCGCTCATCGCCAGCTGGGAATAGGAAATCTCCGTAACTGCCACATCTCCACTGTTTGTTTTAGTTTTTACAAGGCTTTAAGCGTTTAATATTTTACGCGTGGTATTGTGGAGGACGCTCTCCTGGGGTCCCCTTGTCTTCTTGTTTGCAGCACTTCAATCCATTAAACTCAGCATTGTCCTACTGTCAGGGGTCCTCCGAAGAAAACTAACTGACCTGAAAAAGTCCTGTTAAAAAAAAAAGTTCCTTTTCAGTCATAGCAAAACGCGTTTCTTCCAAGGGAAAAAATAATCCATTAATGTTTCTTAAAATTCTTGTTGTTTATTTTTCTATTTTTCTAAACCATCCTTTGGCAAATGATTTGGTCTCTTTCACAACAGTCTGAAGCTGCTTGCATGTGATTCAAAGTGCAGATGAAGGTTATTAATTTTTGATCGAAATAAAATATAAAAAGAGAAATCATTTTTATCTTCACCTTGAAGGTTCTCAGATTTTGCGTTGATATATTTTTTTATTTTTACATGAAAACACTAAGGTTCCAAATTCCCAGAAATGTTTTTTTTATTCAAATTATTATCTTTAAACTGCTGCAATAACGAAACGAATATGTTTTACTGTTACTACTTTTTCCAAAAAATAGAACCTTAAATAGAAAATAAAAAATACGATGTAAGTATATAGTTATATGATGATTGTAGGCTCAAATATTGTACCGATATTGGCCCCAATCTATATCATATCCGAAACAGACAAGTCGGTTTTGCCTTAAGCCAAAATATATTGAGCATGCCCCCTGTCATTTTGATTTATAAAATGATGTTTTGTTATAAAAATCAGTAAAGGACTCAATATATTGATAACACCAACTGAGACCAGCCCAGTTCATGTGCAATTAGTGTAGATATCCACCCTGTTTATATCGTGGTCCAATGTCCCCAGTCAATACTGTTAATACCTAGGCGTTGAAGGTATTGATTGAATTTCTGATGAGTTGGTATGAAAGTGGTCTGTCAAGAGGGCTTACACTCTTTATTAGAAACCATCAGTGTGTCAGAACATTGTTTTATAGGTTTTCGGTGGTATATCTTTGAAACTACACCTGATTAGGATTCTGGGGTTATTCCTAGACCCATCTTTTTTTCTTGCCATCACCCCCCTCCCGTTCCGAAACATTGACCAGCAGATCAGTCATAAATCATTGCTATTTATAGATTTTCCTCTGCTTAATCACTATACATTATTTTATAACAATATGAGTAGATATTAATATGGAGTGTGTATTTATTCTCGTAGTCAAATTATAACGAACTGCTTAAACTGTGATGTGAAAGTCAATATGAAAAGTGATAAAGGAATCGATAGGAGTTGGAAAAAAAATCCTGTGCAAACACAAATGTGATACATATTTATATGTCATATCCACATGTAGGGCTAAGGCTACTAGATAATCGTATGATTTATACGTAATTGGAAATCTCACACTGGTGGTCTTGCGTGATGGCAAGAGATACAGACCACCTCTCTTTCATTCCACCATGTGGGGGTACAGGATGAATTAATCTAACAAACGTAGTACTTGTCTCATACACAAAATTGCAAACTGACATTCCACACAAATACACCCCTGCATTCACTTACTCATAGCTACCAGGAAAGCCTTGCAAGTCTTGCTTACGTAAAACTTATTGGGGTCATTTGTTAATTTTTGTGGAAATCAAGAGGGACCCTTGATATCTGAGCTCTGCTTAGGCTCTTGTCAGACGAGCGCAGTGTTCACATCCGTATTGCCGCACATAAGTACGTCCGTGATAGCATACAATTGTGGTAAATGGAGCCCCACACACGAAGTACGTCCGCACAGAAGTACGAACGCATGACGGATGCGGCAAATGGACGCAGGTTAGACAAGAACGTAATACTGCTAGAACGGACGTGTGGAGTGCGCCACGTCTGCAACGTCCGCATAGCTTTGTGTGTGAGTGATGGATCGTGGTCAGACGGACTGCATTTATACGTCCAGCATTTTTGACGGACAAAATGTTTTTTCATTTTAATTTATTCTCCCTTCTACATCTGTCAAAAATAACGTCAGTCACAAAAACGGACCGTGTGGCCACTACTGCGTCTTCCGTCAAAAAGTGCATCCGTACTGCACAGGCGCACAGTCTGTAGAAAACGCGCTCGTCTGAACCTAGCCTTAAGGCCACATCAATTTGTCTGTCGAAGAATGTTTCTAGGTGCGGTTTGGGAATGGGATTCCGTCTTGCTCTTTTTATTGCTGGCTAGAATGCTAATGTGGGGTGGGGTATCAGGGCAGAGACATGTATATTAAACAGAGTTTCCGTTTGGTCCACAAAGGAGGAAGAAGATTACAATTGAGTGTCCAAAGAGTAATGAGCATTAGATTATTTTTGCTAAACTTAAGGGACATAAAGAAATTCTAACATACTGACCCGTACAGCTGGTTCCTTGAATTATATTTAACATTTCACTGGGCCTGTTATGGGAAAGGGTCAGAAGCAGCAGCTCCAGTAATATCCCTACTTAATTCAAGCATGAATATTATTCCATGAAATAATGTATAATATTTGAATACATATAGGGCAGTATTACAATTACTGCCGCTAAAACGGGGTCTCTAAGGAGGAAAACTTATGCCTGTAGGTTTCTCCTTAGCATTCCCATTTTAGCTCCATATTACGGGGCAGGCATTAACTCAGCAGGCTGACCCGTAATGCAGCGATAAGCCTAAGGCTCGAGGCAGCGCTAATGTGCCGCCCTGAGCATCCCCTTCTGGAGTCCACAGGACTCCGTTGAGACTGTGACTGCCGGGTCACATGACTGGCAGGATCTTACCTCTTGCAAGATCCTGCAGTTTGGTGGAGTGATCGCAGAGGGAGACTGGGGACTTCCACCCCACTCAGCCTCACTCTGCTCCCGACGGCCAGAAGAGGCGTATCGAGCCACTGTTCTCGCCGCAGGATAAGAGGTGTGTATGTAAGTTTTGGGGGGCTTTACAACTGGTGTTGACTGATTCTGTAGAAGCTGAATCAGTTAGCACCAGCTCCAAGCTGTAGTTAACCTTTGAGTTAACAGCAGCGTGGCGTAATTAGCTATAGGACTTTGCAATCCTAATGTTAATTAACTCTTTGTGCTCCCCGTGTTAAGCATAGGAATTGCAAAGTACAGTAAGCCCGCGCTTAAAAAGCGCAAACTCTGATGCGCTAATGGGTTTTTTAACCCGTTAGTTTTCGGAATGTAATATGGTCTGCCCGCGCTAAGGCCACTTAACGTTAATGCTCACACAGCTGAGCACTAATGTTAGCGCTAAAAATGTAATATTGCCCATAATATATAATTAGGACGCTATTCCAGCTGTGCCGTTACCATTAAGTGAGTCGTCAAGTGTACCATTAATTTTAATGTCTCCTTTTGTGTCTTGGCTTTTATGGTTGTCTACAGCACATTGACACTTCCTACACTTTGTATTAGCAGAGAATGGCATGATCTGCTGCCTCTTCTCGCTGCAAACATGACACTGAGGATACAATTTCCTCAGTGTCGTTCTACAGACCCTGCCTTACCCTGTGAAGTTGTGTCATCTCATGCAGGGCTCACACAACTCTCCATGGAGTCCTTCTGGTATCTTTAGGCGTCTTCCAAACACAATTAGTTTAAGCAGTAACATAGCTGGCAATAGAAAATTCTACATGATTGACGGATTTTATCTCCTTTTGCCGTTTCATGGTTCCTAACACTAACCTGGGCAGAATATGCCCCCGTATTGATCAAATGTAAATTAATGTCAATGTTTATATACACAATATGGTTTTCTTAGCATAACTGTTACTTACATATACAGGTATATTCAAACAAAGGTGAAACTCAGGAGAATGACTGGAGAAGTGAAAATTCTAGGTCAAAATAGCCAAACCAGAAAAATTCTCCCATTTATCTCACTTTCCAAATCAGCTTTTTGGTCTAGATTATTCTCTTCTCCTGCCAGTTCTCCTGGTTTTCACCTTTCTCTGAATAACCTAATAGTGTGTGATATAGCCACTGGGCACACATATCAGTGCTTTGGTTTCTGCTTTATTGTGCAGCCATTGCAGGGTATAACGGACAAATACAAAATAAACACCTACTCCTGGGTGCGGAGGTTAACTTCACATTGCAGCATATCTGTCTGACATGGTGGACGGCTAAGCCGATTACCAAACAATAAAAGCAAAATATTGTTTACCTCAATCCTGGGCTCAGGATTAGGCTTCCTTTTTCTCTGCACCCTGCACACAAGACTGCCCCCTCAGAGTGACCACCTCTCCTATAAGGGCAAGGCAGACTTAATCAGGCATTCATTTGGGGTTAACCCTATAGGAGGAAAATTGAGTTCTCCATTCACCTGCTAATAAATCGGTGTTTCACCACCCTGCCCCTAATCACACTGTCACAAGTGTTATATACAATATATCTGGAAGCAGCCTTTCCTGCTCTTTATACAAGCCAGAACAATCAACAGACTGTGGAAGCAGTATATATGCTTATTTGATGTGCCTGGCTATGTTTATTCATTAAATAGGATTGAAAAGCGCCCAATGCATGTACCGCCACCAAAACCCCAAACTAGACCAGATGATTAGTGGTTTCCCCTAAACCAGAAACATGAAAAATGTATACGTATCTGGTCAGCGTGACCTGGATCGCCCTCAGGGCCTAGATGGCTCCCTCACATAACGTAATCCACATGGATATATACAAAGAAACAAAAGAACATATAATAGTGCAGCAAATACACAATAAAATATACAGATGTTACATATCATATAATTGCTCCTCTCACAAACGTAGAGCCCTATCACTGGCTCTGAGTGGGTCACAGCATCGAGTTACACTCGAGGTACATCGAGGTACACTCCAGGACTCTTCCGTGGTAGTCCACACCTTATTGGGATGATATCTCGCCGTAACCGTAGATATATAGGAAAGGCAAAGGAAGGGAAATCTCCTTGTGTATATCTGGTTTATATACAGTAATATATATATAAGCAGTATTGAGACAAATTTGAACTCACTCTTGGTGGAGCCTATAAAAGCTCAAGGTGAAGCGCCTATTGGATTTGTTAAGCGGGTCAAATCCCAAAAAACCGCCACGACCGCAGGGACTCGAACTTAAAAAAGAAGAATTTATTTTAAAAGAGTATTAAAACAAATAAAACAGCTAGATGGATATCCAGAACGCGTTTCGCCACAGAGAGCGGCTTCATCGGCTGGCTGATGAAGCTGCTCCCTGCGGCGAAACGCGTTCTGGACATCCGTCTAGCTGTTTTATTTGTTTTAATATTCTTTTAAAATAAATTCTTCTTGATTTGCTGCACTATTATATGTTCTTTTGCTTCTTTGTATATATCCATGTGGATTACGTCATGTGAGGGAGCCATCTAGGCCCTGAGGGTGATCCAGGTCAGGCTGACCAGATACGTATACATTTATTCATTAAATGTTACATTAATTCATTAAATATTTCATTTAATTCATTCAAATGTTAATTAAGGGCCCTATTACGATCTTAACGCAGACGTTAACGCTCACTTGCATGAGCATCAACGTTTGGTCATGTGACCGGCAGAGGGAAACTCGATGGAGTCCTATGGACTCCATTGAGTGGATGCTCGCGGCTGTGCTCAGCGCTGCCGTGAGCATCCAGCATTTTAATGGGTGGAAACAACGCAGGCAGCATTTTTTGCGCCTGCATTGTAATCTAGCGTTAACAAGCGGGCACAAGGGGGAAAACTGAGGGCGCAGTTTTTCCTCCCTTGCGCCCGTGTTTTTACGCTAGGATTGTAATAGTGCCCTAAATGTTTCAACCATAACACTAAACAGTCTGTGAGCAATAGAAACATAGAAACATAGAAAAATGTCGGCAGATAAGAACCTTTCGGCCCATCTAGTCTGCCCAATTACATGGATACTTCACCTGGATTTATCTTTTGTTTAGGATAGCCTTATGCCTATCCCATGCTTGCTTAAATTCAAATACTGTTTTGGCCTCTACCACTTCAACTGGAAGGCTGTTCCATGTATCCACCACACTCTCAGTAAAATAATGCTTCCTGATGTTACTTTTAAACCTTTGCCCCTCTAATCTAAGACTATGTCCTCTTGTTTTGCTACTTTGTTTCCTTTTAAATATACTCCCTTCCTCTACCTTGTGGATTCCCTTTACGTATTTAAATGTTTAATGTCAAATGAAACAGGTATGTGATTTTTATTTTTTTTAATATGTACAGTATACCCCATGTGTTTTAGTTACACGGAAGCAGTGGTTTCAATCCTTAGCTTAGCTGTCAAGGAGTTAATATCAGAAAACACACAGAGAAGAGATGAATTTAGTAAAGGGTACAGCGTTCTGAACCACATCAGAAAACTCCCACTTCCCAAACTATGCTCAGTGTGTCCCATTGTGCCCATGTGCCTTCAAACACAGGACAGCTGTCACGTCTTGGAAGGAAGACGTGCCCACGTTGGAATGCAAAACACAAATGCAGCCTGTCTTTTATACTCCCACCTCAACCGGCGCAAGGTTTAAAGTTGTCTTGTGAAACTGTGCTAAGAATCTGCACGAAGACTCCAGGCACCTGAACACTTTGTTGCAGATGAAGACTTGTGGTTAAATAAATTTTCCTTGATAAGATATAGTCAACGATGTCCACGTTGTGAAATAATATCACAGCTTTCATCCTCCCTTTCTCATTTGCTTTTTCTAGGGAGGCACAAGATGTTATATAAGACCCCGCAGATTCGTTGCCTGTAGCTCACGAGCCCCCAGCATTTTCTAATTTCTAATATAAATAAATTTCAGATGAAAATGCTTGAAAAAAACCTGCAAAACGACAAATGAAAGCCTTATTATTAATGTCTGAGGGTTCTAAAAGTACTTGATTTTACAGGATTATTTAATAGGGTTTTCAGACAATGATAACGGTAACACCAGTAATCAGGACTTGGTTAGTAATATAGGTGGCGCCCCACTTATCTGGATTGTTTGGACCGCAAACATTTCGGATTCTTCCAGATTCAGAAGAATCTGATGTTTTAAAGTAAGGAGATGATGGTGGGAGAGCTGGGTTTCCCTTCCTGCTGCAGACAGCAGCGTACAGTATATACACGTGTGTATGTGTGCGTTCTGCTTGGTTACAACACCCCGAGGTCCCCAGACTGTGCCGTGGTCTGCTGCAGTACTCGGGAGCCGGGTTCTCAAGTATTAGGACCCAACATGAGCGTCTTTAATCCAGAAATACTAAAATCCAGATGCTGCGAAGAATTCAGTTTTCGGAGTCGAATTCTGGATAATCGGTGCCCAACCTGTACTGAATTATACACGTGATTCTTGAACATTACCATAACAATTTAGCATAACAAAAGAAGCATTTTCTTAATTTATATGGTCCAACCAATTAAGGCTGAAAGTGAGTGGCGGTTTTCCAACAATACACAATTTTTTAATATATTCTCTTGTGCTGCTCAAACACCCATGTGCACCCCACACACGTAATCAGTATTTCTATCAATTGAACATTGTTCCTAGTGTGAGCGCACAGTATCAATCACAACAGTGTCCTGGTGTCACACTTATACTTATAAGGCCACTTATCTGATGTCAAATGCCTTCTAAGCAACCTCCACTTCCTACTTGGAATTGACCTGTTGATTTGATCGAGCAAAAGAAAGAACCATATGGTGCAATAATGTTTTTAGGATATTAAACAAAGTCATTGGTTATTAATTGATGCAGATGTCAACTCACAATGTAGGAGCCCCCACTGGCTCAAAATACAGGCCTTCTGACCACTTTGGGGGGTCACACCCACACTCCAAGATCCTTCAATGTTGGATCCCGATATGTTCCAGCACGCCTTTACTTCAAGAAAAGACAAACTTCCATTGCGCGGATATTTAATAAAGTTTCTTATTATAAATATGAAAATATACTCACAGATTAATGAGCCTCTCCTTGCAAGTGGCTCAGTATAAAGGCATCTGTTATACTCAAACTCTGTGTCCAGTTTGAAATAGGATCAATGTTCTCGATCCTATTCCGAACCATATGGTGCAATAACGTTTTTAGGATATTAAACAAAGTCATTGATTATCTGCATCAATTAATAACCAATGACTTTGTTTAATATCCTAAAAACATTATTGCACCATATGGTTCTTTCTTTTGCTCGATCACATCAACAGGTCAATTCCAAGTAGGAAGTGGAGGTTGCTTAGAAGGCATTTGACATCAGATAAGTGGCCTTACAAGTATAAGTGTGACACCAGGACACTGTTGTGATTGATACTGTGCGCTCACACTGGGAACAATGTTCAATTGATAGAAATATTTTCTTAATTTACATCAGTATTTATTTCCTATATGTAGCATTTTTTTCTGGTATATTTGAAGAGTCCTCAGACCTATCCATCTAGACCTAAATGCATGTGTTTCAGTCCCTGCACCAACTCCTGATTCTGTCTGCACTGCTATACAACTGGCTGTTTGTATGATGTTGTAGACGTGTATCCCTTGTATTTGCTAGTATTGGCATTACTACACGGATATAATGGTCATGCCACATTTCCCTTAATGTAAAAATCAATGAATATTAGTATTTGTTGACTCATCTTTATTTACAGAATACTTTGACTGGTCATTTATGAAAATAATATAATTAAGCTCCCTGTGCCCCCCCCCCCCAAAGATACCAGTATAGATAGGGTGGTCTGCAAACCTACAAGCTTAATTTCCATGTTTCCTGTGCCTGTGCACACTTGCATATGCCTGCAAGCCTTGCTATCGTCCCTGAAATGTGTTATCCATAACTGAGACTTGACCTGATTACTGTTAATTTAACATGATTTCTATCGGCAACATAATTTAGCCAGAGAGAGGAAAATTTATTATGGAGATTGGTCGGAAACTACAGGATGTTATATATTTTTATGTTGAATTAGGACGTCGAGGCAGACTACACATTGTTTTCAGCAAGACTCTTAGGCCCCTATTACATTCTTCGCGTAAATTCGTGGGCGCAGCGCAATTTTATTTGCGTGCAGCGTTAAGCGTTATCGCATGAAAATTAACGGTGGTTTTACGATCCGAACGCATTTTCTCATCCGTCCGAGAATAACGTTCGTAAAAACGACGCGGAAAACGAAGAGTAATACACGCGCAGTAATGTAGCGCACGTAAATCTGTGTGCGGACTGTTTTTTTCGCGGTATTCAGCCAATCAGTATTAATAACCTTAGTTGAGATCAATTTACGTTAATTGATTCACTTAAGTTTTTGCGCCTGTCAAAGTAAATCTGAGTATATATGCTGCAGAAATAATAAAAACACGCACAACCTCTCAATTTTATTGTTTGGATATGTGTAGAATGTGTAACTATCCTGTGCTGTATTTTTTTTTTCGTGCCGGTGTATTTGGTTTCGGGCAGAATGTTCCAATTTGCAGTTACCACCAGCTTTTCAAAGACGTTAAAATTATGCGCGCAAACATCATTCGTAAAAAGATGCGCATCAGTTATAATACCATCTGCGTACCAGCGCACGAACGAATTTGCTCTCACAATGTTAAGTATAGGACGCGCACAGTTCATCACACTCGCGCAGGTCCATCTGCGTTAAACGATAACGCGCATCGTTTGCGCGAACGTTGTAATACGACGTTCACCGCAAAGGGTTTTGCTCCTCTCGCAAATGCGCATTTGCGCGCGCAAAAACAAATGCGCGAGGAATGTCATAGGGCCCTAAATGTGTGATATGTTGTTATATTTCTTATTATCTTTGTGTTTTTTGATTCTTAATTAAAAGCTGTCTCTGAAGATAACTGTTGATTTGGATTAAGGTAACTTCTACATATCGATTGTCTGTGAGCTTCTACAAGCTCTCTGAATTACTGTATACATATATTTTATTATAATTAATTTGATCAAACCAATAATTGGCCAATATTTAAAAAAAACAAAGAAAGACGTTTGTGTTTTAGAGAATGTCGCTGAAGGTGTGGCCTGAGACTGAGCTATTCCAAGATTTTTTATTTTTTTTAATCTTTAAAAACTTTACTTACAACACAAGAATAACAATTGCACAGTAAGAGCCAGGGCAGCCCAGCCATCAGAAATCTTGAGGCCCCTTACTGAACCTCAGGACTGCCCCCCATGCCCTACCCCTATCTTTAAGGGCTCCCCCTCAAAAATAGTAATATGATAAACGGGAGACATAAGTGGGAAAAATATTTTTAAAAAATCGGTATGAGATTATTTTCCTTACCGGCTCCATTTTACTGCATCTATTCAGGGGTAGATGCTTATTTAGTGCCTATGAATGAAGCAGAGGCGCAATGGTAAGAGGTGATTAGGGCCCCCAGAAAAGTGTGGTGTGTATGAGCATATCACAGAGCTCCACAGTAATAAAACACACAGTAATGTGAAGTGTGTATGAGCGTATCACAATGCTTCACAGTAAGAAAACTCACAGTAATGTGCAGTGTGTATTATAGAGCTCTACAGGAATAAAACTCACAGTAATGTGCAGTGTATATGAGTGTATCACAGTGCTCCACAGTAATTGGTTGCAAAAACTATTATATTTAACTTGCTGTCCCACCACGTCCCTGGTGCATCCAGCACAGACCTCAAAGCATCACCCACATAGTAAACTGGTACTCATTGAGATGGCAGGTGCTCTAATGACATGCCAGAAGAGACACTGAACCTCTCACTTGCACAGCACTCCATCCTGCTATTTGTGCTAAGGGGTCTCAGTTTTGAGGTCTGAGCTGGTTCCAGCTGGCCTTTGCTCAGTCTTGAGAAAGGAGGTGTCACACTTCCAGCCCTGATCCCTATTGGTGAATCGATCTAGACTTACCCCTGTCTAGTCTAGCCCTCTCCCACTTCTGCTCCAGGATTTCCCTGTAGCCTACCAGGTTTCTGACCACCTGACCTTAGAGCACTGTTTTCTCCCTTTATAAGTCAGTCACTCCCATTCAGCAGTGCTCTGTCATAAGGGTCTATCTGCTGCATGTTATTTAGTTCCTGCTCCTAGTAGTTCTCTCTGTTGTTTGCCCTTTGTTTATATGGTTCAGTTTATTTTTGGTTCCCTGTTTCCCTTGTCTGTTTGTCACTCTGTCTTGTCCTTGCCATTTGTTTAATTTTGGTTTATTCTGATCAGTGTTTCTGTGTCTGTGATATCTGAAATACTGTATATGACCCCTGACTTTGCTTCCTGACTATTCTATTGTATTAACCCTTAGGCTTTTTGTTCCTACTGTGTATTGACTCCTGGCATTGTACGAGTACTCATTCTGGCTCTGATTCCTGGCAGGGCTGGACTGGCCTACCGGGATGCCGGGAGGGATCCCGGTAGGCTGCTTCATTTTTGGGCCGCTGTGGAGCCTGGAGATAACAGGAGGCTTTAGAATCTGGCTCCTCCCCTACTATTCCCCGTCTCTTCCTGTCCCCGCGCACACTGTGTGTACTGGGAGGGAAGGGGGTGGGCTCTAGGTCGGCCCATCCATGGAGCATTTATCCAGGGCAGCCTCTCATCATGCTGCTGCAGTTGCTCCTCCCCATCCTCCTGCACAGCTTCCTGTCTCTGCAACACGAGGGAGGAAGGAGGGAGAGATGTGGGGAGAGTAGGGCCAGCCTGTTACAGCTGCAGCCAGCCCTAGAGTGGACATCCCATTGCAGTGTAAGTTTGGGATACTCCCTGGGACCCAAGCAGGGTTTTTTTTTTTTAAATCAGCTCCACACACACACACAGGGTAGGGAGCAGGGATGCCAGGTTGCTCGAGACAGCTATAAAGCTGCTGGCTGTACAGCCTGACTGCTCCCCTGCCCCTAAACATGTAGAAATGCTGCTCCTTACTCTGTAGCTGCTCAAATTTAAAAAAAAAACACCTCTCCCTCTCCTACCATCTCTGGCACTGAAAGAGGGGATCACAGAGAAAGAGGGGGGTCACAGAGAAAGAAGGGGTCACAGAGAGAGAAAGAGAGGATCACAGAGAAAGAGGGGGGTCACAGAGAAAGAGGGGGTCACAGAGAGAGAAAGAGGGGATCACAGAGAAAGAGGGGGTCACAGAGAAAGACGGGGGTCACAGAGAAAGAGGGGGTCTCAGAGAAAGAGGGGATCACAGAGAAAGAGGGGGTCACAGAGAAAGAGGGGGTCACAGAGAGAGAAAGAGGGGATCACAGAGAGAGAAAGAAGGGATCACAGAGAAAGAAGGGATCACAGAGAAAGAGGGGGTCACAGAGAAAGAGGGGGTCACAGAGAGAGAAAGAGGGGATCACAGAGAAAGAGGGGATCACAGAGAAAGAGGGGGGTCACAGAGAAAGAGGGGGTCCCAGAGAGAGAAAGAGGGGATCACAGAGAAAGAGGGGATCACAGAAAAAGAGAGGGGTCACAAAGAGGGGATCACAGAGAAAGAAGGGGTCACAGAGAAAGAGGGGGTCACAGAGAGAGAAAGAGGGGATCACAGAGAAAGAGGGGATCACAGAGAAAGAGAGGGGTCAGAAAGAGGGGATCACAGAGAAAGAGGGGGTCACAGAGAGAGAAAGAGGGGATCACAGAGAAAGAGGGGGGTCACAGAGAAAGAGTGGGTCACAGAGAGAGAAAGAGAGGATCACAGAGAAAGTGTGGGATCACAGAGAAAGAGGGGGTCACAGAGAAAGAGGGGATCACAGTGAAAGAGGGGATCACAGAGAAAGAGGGGGTCACAGAGAAAGAGGGTGTCACAGAGAGAAAGAGGGGGTCACAGAGAAAGAGGGGATCACAGAGAAAGAAGGGGTCACAGAGAAAGAGGGGGTCACAGAGAAAGAGGGGATCACAGAGAAAGAGGGGATCACAGAGAAAGAGAGGGGTCAGAAAGAGGGGATCACAGAGAAAGAGGGGGTCACAGAGAGAGAAAGAAGGGATCACAGAGAAGAGGGGGGTCACAGAGAAAGACGGGGGTCACAGAGAAAGAGGGGGTCACAGAGAAAGAGGGGGTCACAGAGAGAGAAAGAGGGGATCACAGAGAGAGAAAGAGGGGATCACAGAGAGAGAAAGAAGTGATCACAGAGAAAAAGGGGGGTCACAGAGAAAGAGGGGGTCCCAGAGAGAGAAAGAGGGGATCACAGAGAAAGAGGGGATCACAGAGAAAGAGAGGGGTCACAAAGAGGGGATCACAGAGAAAGAAGGGGTCACAGAGAAAGAGGGGGTCACAGAGAGAGAAAGAGGGGATCACAGAGAAAGAGGGGATCACAGAGAAAGAGGGGTCAGAAAGAGGGGATCACAGAGAAAGAGGGGGTCACAGAGAGAGAAAGAGGGGATCACAGAGAAAGAGGGGGTCACAGAGAAAGAGTGGGTCACAGAGAGAGAAAGAGAGGATCACAGAGAAAGTGTGGGATCACAGAGAAAGAGGGGGTCACAGAGAAAGAGGGGATCACAGTGAAAGAGGGGATCACAGAGAAAGAGGGGGTCACAGAGAAAGAGGGTGTCACAGAGAGAAAGAGGGGGTCACAGAGAGAGAAAGAGGGGATCACAGAGAAAGAGGGGATCACAGAGAAAGAGAGGGGTCACAAAGAGGGGATCACAGAGAAAGAAGGGGTCACAGAGAAAGAGGGGGTCACAGAGAGAGAAAGAGGGGATCACAGAGAAAGAGGGGATCACAGAGAAAGAGAGGGGTCAGAAAGAGGGGATCACAGAGAAAGAGGGGGTCACAGAGAAAGAGGGAGTCACAGAGAGAGAAAGAGGGGATCACAGAGAAAGAGGGGGGTCACAGAGAAAGAGTGGGTCACAGAGAGAGAAAGAGAGGCTCACAGAGAAAGTGTGGGATCACAGAGAAAGAGGGGGTCACAGAGAAAGAGGGGATCACAGTGAAAGAGGGGATCACAGAGAAAGAGAGGGTCACAGAGAAAGAGGGGGTCACAGAGAGAAAGAGGGGATCACAGAGAAAGAGGAGGGTCACAGAGAAAGAGGGGGTCACAGAGAAAGAGGGGATAACAGAGAAAGTGTGGGATCACAGAGAGACTACTCATACACACTGCACATTGCTGTGAGTTTTATTGCTGTGTAGCTCTGATACGTATCCTTTTCGTTTGCACTTACCACAAAATAGGGCTGGTCTAAAAAATATTTACATGGGCTGCTTTATATTCCCAGTCCGGCCCTGATTCCTGGCTTTGTCTGACATTTTATTCTGGCTCTGACTCATGGCATTGTATAAGTACACGCTATGGTTCTCACCCCTGTCTTTGAATGATAATCTGATCTGATTCCTAACCTCCGCTCTTGTTATTTTCCTCTGTCTCTGGATTTGCCCCTCTTGTTCTATGTGCTTCACCCAGCGGTACTGTACCCACCCTTAGTTTAGAGACGGCCATCTAAAGACTGGTGTTCAGATTAGGGCTTCCTTGTATGTTGCTGGGTGTCTGTGTATTTTGGTTCTCCCCTTAAACCTATTAAAATTTGACAGCATCTGTCCAATTATTTATTTATTTATGTTTTGCTGGTGAAAATACTCACCATTTCTCCAATGGCCCTGGTCTGTTCCTTCTTTTTTGGTTGAGGGCTTCCAAAATGCAGAAGGCCTCGCAGCTATCTAACACATGTTGTGTTTTGTACACCGCAAAAATTGTGTGACGCTCAGAAATTGCATACTTTTTAATGCAAGGTCCATAACACCCAAACAGAACAATGGATCAATCCATCATCTGCCATCTCGAAGAACGCTCGCCACTGCAAGCATTCGGAGAGAGGATGACATAAAACGTGCCGATAGCATCAGTGACCGATTGGTGAATGACAGGTGGGATATTCAGATACCATCTGCCTGGTGTTGGCTGTGTGGGCGCAGGAAAGTCCTCCACTTTACACAACAATATCTGGGAAACCTGGACAAATATTAGAATAAAAACAGGGAGCGAAGGATGTTGGCCCAAAATAGGAATGGCCCACATAGCCCTGATGATCGGGGACAATATCTAGCACAAAGTATTTCATTGCTGTTCATGAGATCTATTGTTATTGCCAGGTGTGCATGGCCTATATTTTAGGGAGGGAACATATGGAACATTAATCACACTTATTTGATTCATGATAAAGAGCATGAAAGTAAGAAACACTCAAAAAGGTCAGGCCTGAGATGGGGAAGGGGATATCCATTTTATACCTTGCAAGAAGACAAAAGTCTCTTTTAAGTAGGTGGGTGCATGCTGTGCGGCTTCGTATATTAGCACAGTGACTGCAGTGGCAAGGAGCATACTGCGCACGGTACCTGTTCTGCCAGCATGGTGCAATGTCTGATGCAGCCATCCATCCACCATAGTGGGACATTATCAGCTCTCTCCATCCCTAGCAACGCAGCTTCCGCAAAAGCTATTTTTTACTGAGAGACACGGACAGATAGCCACTCACAGGCAGCTATAGGCCAGGTACTCCATCATATACAACTCTCCACATGGCAAATAAGTTGATTAGAGAAAAGAATTAGTACTGTCATTTTGTTTTATTATTTTGTTCAGCCACCTAGAAAATGCATTCCCCTTCTTTTTATGCCGCTTCCGTGCTTCTTTCCCCTTTTGTTGTTTTTTTTTTGTATTTGCCAGCCCTGACTTTGTTCAGCCAATCTCCACACTTTAAACATCCTCTATTCTAATGTTCGCTCATACACGTCAACTCACATCCCCCCTATATTTTGTCTAATACCTTTTGTGTAAAATAGCTTTTTTTGGTTCACCCTCTTCAGCCTACACTCCCTCTACCAGTTCTGTTCATGCTGCTCACATCCCTCCGTTTCTACCCTCTGCCTCATCATCCCTTTCTTTTGTTTTAATTTTTATTCCTTAATCTTGTTCACTGTTTCTCTATTTTCTAAGCATACTTACAATTGATATACCGTATGTGCAAATTTATTTCAAAAACGAGGTTTGTGAGGTAGCGAAAAGGGCAGCAGTCAGCAACACAAGGTTTGTGAGGGTCCTGAGAAACGGACGACAGCATAAGTGGTTTGCCCTATGATGCGTCTCGCTCAGGTCTGTCAAGGTGTTAGCTTGGTGGTGCTATTAAAGAGATGACTGAACCATATCGACCTAGACTATTATCACCCAGAAAGGGTGGCGAGTATAGAGATGTAAAGGCAGTCCTCTCTTCAACCCCCGAAGAATGTTTCGGCCTTGTAAGGCCAGATCGGGAAATATAGTACCCCTCAGGATGCTCACAAACATTATGTAATTGCTTGTTCTCAGGGCCCTCAGAAACCTTGTCTTTGCAAAATTAAATTTACCTCAATTACCTTTATCCAAACCCTTTCTCTTTACTCTGGTTCCTGTCCTGTGAGTTCCACCTTCTGCCCTCATTCATCCTAACTGCATATCAGCTTCCTCTCCAGCTTGGGTCTCCTCTACTCGGTCCATATATGTAGCATTTTTCCAACCTCATCATTGCCTATTTCTTCTCTTTTTTATACTCGTCTTTCTTTCTGATAAGTTCTTCATATTCTACACCTTCTCACCTTGTCACAGTGCTTTCTCTCGATGCTCTGGTCCTCTCGCCTCTCTTCGAAACTCACCCTTCTATCATTTCTCAAAAGCCTTCCCTTTGTCTTTTATCCCAACCATTATTTTGTTTGTTATGGGTTTTTGTGCATGTATCTACTTTCTATCCAGCTTCCATCCCATCTTCTGTTTCTCTACATTATTTTTATATATCCTTTCATTTTTTTAATTTTTTTACACTCTCTTTTTTTTAACTCACTGCTTTGGTGGCTTGTGCACCGATTTTTTTTTTCGGTTCCATTCGGTTCGTTCGGATTTTGTAAATTTTCGTTTTGACTCGTTTCGGCCGATTTTCGTTTTGGTTCAGTTCGTTTTGTTTTTTCGTATCGACTTTTTTTCACGATTTCGGAACGATTTTCGTGTTTTTCGAAACGTCTGTTCTCCTCATTTCAAAGTGTCTATTCGTTTTGACGTAAACTAATGGTTTTTCGGACACGATAATTCTGCCGATACGATAATTCTGCCGATACGATACTTCTGCCATTGAGATTTCTCATGTTTTACAAGAAGGATACCTTGAGATTTCTCATTTTTTACAAAAAGGATACATTGAGATTTCTCATTTTTTACAAGAAGGATACATTGAGATTTCTCTGGTTTCCCGGGAAGGATACATTGAGATTTCTCAATTTTTAAAAAAAGGATACATTGAGATTTCTCATTTTTTACAAAAAGGATACATTGAGATTTCTCTGGATTTCCAGGAAGGATACATTGAGATTTCTCATTTTTTACAAAAAGGATACATTGAGATTCTCATGTTTTACAAGAAGGATACTTTGAGATTTCTCGGGGTTTTACAAGAAGGATACATTGAGATTTCTTATGTTTTACAAGAAGGATACATTGAGATTTCTCATGTTTTACAAGAAGGATACATTGAGATTTCTCTGGTTTCCCAGGTAGGATACATTGAGTTGGGAATGATACAAAATTTAATTACAGAATCAGCGATATAAATACGATGTCCGAAATTACTGAAATGGAACCGAAATCAGGAATGGAGCCGAAATCACGAATGGAACGAAAATGAATTTCGATTTTACACATTTCTAGTCCATTCGAAAATTCCGAAAAGTTTTCGTTTCAGCACGAAAATTTGTTCGGATCTGCCGTTTTCGGATCCGAAAATTTTCGGAAAATCGCCCGAATCCGAATGCATGAATCGGAAAATTTCGTGAAAATTCCGAAACCCGAAACGCACATCCCTACTGCTTTCCTGCGTTCTCACATGTTGTCCCATTACTCTTTTTTTCATGCCTCCCTCCTACTATGTTCCTTCTCCCTTTGTCTCCAAGTCTTCTAATATTTTACTCTAAACGCGCATTGGTTCCCTCACTTGCGTCCTGGAGCTCCGCTACGTATTCTGTACACTGTATTGTTTGATTTTTGTCCCATGTCCCAATGTTTTTTACCTTCTCCTTCATTATTGGCCAGTTGTTTTTATTTAACCTATTTCTCCTTATCGCTCTTGTATTGGAAGGATTAGCGCCTTCTCGGTTTCTTTTGTGCACATCTCACAATATCACCTCTCGCCATCTTCCATCTAGTCCCCAAGCTAATCTTATTACTTCACCCACCCTCCGCTTGCCTTGCTCCCTCAACCCACTCACTTCTCCCTCCAGCTCCCCCTCTCACTGTTTGCTAATAAATAACGCTGATGAGGTTTCGCCGTGCCAGCGTACTCACATCTCACAAATGCTGCTGATTAGCTGCATGTCATGATTTCAACTCCCATCAGAGCCGTAGATTTTTGGACAGCGCTTTTTAGGCTGTATTACCTGCTGCTTCTGTAAGAGGAAAAAAAATACAAAGATAGAACACAACAACTTGAAATATCGCATTTTAGAATGGATTGGCTCACCACGCTGTTATAAAGGTTAATTCGGATGTGGTACTTTAGTCAACGTAATACACGACGCTGTGTGCGTACTTTATTAAAACGCATTATTGAAAAATTAAACTTCTTATTTACAACTAGTTGTAAAGCCTGCCCAGAGGGCAGTCTATTGTGGATATACTGCCCCAGCTCATGGATATATGCCCCAGCTCATGGATATACTGCCCCAGCTCGTGGATACTGCCCCAGCTCGTGGATATTGCCCCAGCACGTGGATACTGCCCCAGCTCGTGGATATGCCCCCCAGCTCGTGGATATGCCCCCCAGCTCGTGGATACTGCCCCCGCACGTGGATACTGCCCCCGCACGTGGATACTGCCCCCGCACGTGGATACTGCCCCAGCTCATGGATTTGCCCCAGCACGTGGATACTGCCCCAGCTCATGGATTTGCCCCCAGCTCATGGATTTGCCCCAGCACGTGGATACTGCCCCGCTCGTGGATACTGCCCCAGCACGTGGATACTGCCCCCGCACGTGGATATTTGCCCCCAGCTCATGGATTTGCCCCAGCACGTGGATACTGCCCCCGCACGTGGATACTGCCCCAGCACATGGATATTTGCCCCAGCTCATGGATTTGCCCCAGCTCATGGATTTGCCCCAGGTCATGGATTTGCTCAGCTCATGGATTTGCCCCCAGCTCATGGATTTGCCCAGGTCATGGATTTGCCCCAGGTCATGGATTTGCCCCCAGGTCATGGATATGGCCCCCCCAGCGCTCATACTTACCTGTCGAGCGGCGCCAGGGAAGTGAAGATTTCCACGCTTCCTGTTTTTGAAGGACCCAAGCCCCGGTCACGTGACCGGGGCTTGGGTCCTTCAAAGCGGAAGCGAGGGAACTTTCCCTCCGCCGCTCGGGGGGTAGGATGCGCGCGGCAGCCGGGTAGAGGCTGCGCCTCTACCCGGCTGCCGCGCGCATCCTACCCCTGAGCGGCGGAGGGAACTTTCCCTTCGCCGCTCGGGGGACCCGTTAGATGCGCACAGCAGCCGGGTAGAGGCTGCGCTCGCAGCCTCTACCCGGCTGCCGCGCGCATCCAACCCCCGAGCGGCGGGGGAAACTTTCCCTTCGCCGCTCGGGGGGTTGGATGCGCGCGGCAGCCGGGTAGAGGCTGCGAGCGCAGCCTCTACCCGGCTGCTGTGTGCATGTGTAACCGCCGCGGCGAGCCGGCAGCCGGCTCGTGCCGCGGCGGTTGCATGCGCGCGCAACCAACCGCCGCTGGTTGCGCGCGCATGCGCAGTAGGGCTTTGGCGACGGACAGCCAAAGCCTTACTCTATTATAGTATAGATTTACAAATGCCTTTCTAGACCCCCCACATCAGTTCCACTACAGACCAAAACTCACCACTGTGTACCCATTTATAATACCTCCTACTCCACCTACAGCGACTTCAATTAATTGTTTATGTACCTTTGACAACTTCATTTATTTTGTTGTATTTGTTTGATATCGATAAACCTTGAAATGTACATTTGTAAAGATAGTTGTTATATAATTTGATGTTAACGTGACCGTGTCGTTACGTTAGGGGCAGATCATACTATTAAGCAGGTAGAACTTTATTTTCGCGTGGTGACTACTTACCTGGTTCATAAATCCGGGCTCCATGATCATCCCATATCGTAATCATCACTCATTGGGGACAAACGTAGGAAAATTGTACAAACCATCCCCCAAGGTGACATGACGTGTGAATCTTCAGCTCTGTGCTACTACGGTTTGTTGGCCAAAGCCAAGTAGCCATTACTATAAAAGATTCATAAATCTTTGTAAGCAAAATTTCTTGGATATGTATAGAATTGACGTCCTTATCAATTGACCCCAATGTTTAACCCACGATCACGTGGGTCACATTGTTACTTGCATCTCTTTCAAAGTTAGTTATTTAGAATATACTGAATGCTATTTGGTTTCCTTATGAAGAACCTTGAGAAACGTATCTTAAGATGGTCATGTGGAGCGGCGCAACAGAGATTGTTTTGTTACAGGATCTTTACGTCCAAATATCTGTTATATCGCAACCATTCGGTAAATCAGACAGCAAAAACAACCTAGAAATGATTAAATTAATGCATGTGTGCTTAATACATTGCCCCCATTGAACATCCTCCTAATTAGCATTCCGTGTGCTGATCCCGGGTGCATCAAAACAGAAAGTCCTCTGCATATCAATCAAGGATAAATATCGCATGAGACGGCTGACTAGCAGGAAGTTCTATCTTCATATGGAGGGGGGAGAGAGAACAAGGGATTTCAAATTGGGTGCCTCTCCTCTAATTTCCACTTTTTGCAGGAATCAGGCGAACGTGAACTCAAAAACAAATACTTTGCATTATCACCAGCGTCGAAACTCATCTCTTCCCTAGTCCTAGTCAGCAATTAATCACGCGTTTGTTTCAGGTGAAGGAAGAGCTCCTGCTTTGGGAGGTGCTCCTGACGAGCAATGTTATTTATAAAAAGATGTGTATGTGGAACATGAATCATAGAGAAAGGTTTGTAAACTATATATGAGACTCCAGGTGACTAGACGAGTGAAGAGGCCTAGAACCAGCAGCAATCATTGTGCACGTTCCTTTGTGTCAATGTTGGCATAGGAACAAGAAAACCACACAATATACAATTTGAGGTTGATATAGTAGATTGGATTTTTGTAAAACACGACCAAGTCCCCTTAAAGCAGCTTTTTTTACACACACGTGTGTAGGTTGATCCCTGCTTACATTTCAACTGAAGTCGTCTAATCCACAAAGCTTACCTTTCAATATCTTTTTAATTGATGTGTTTTAATTGATATATTTTAATCTGTAGTTGTTTTAGAAGCTTAGTTGTACCTCCTTGCAATGAAACCTGTCTCAAATACATAAAGCACGCTCCAGGCCCTATTCCACCATAGCTGTTAGTATTTACCACTGCCAGTGAGCCGCCACTATTATCGAGTGGGTTCGCCACACTTAACGGCTGCCATCTAATTCCAAGTGAGCCGCAAACTCCTCTTTTGACTCGGCTGTGGCTGTTTCCTATTGTACATTAAAGCTGTCTACACTTTGGGGGTTAGTCAGCAAGCACCATTGTTTGCCATAGCTGCAGACAATGGAGAAAATCGACGAAGTTGCAAACGCGTTAATTGCTGGTCCTTATGTGCAGGAATTTTGTTATATATATATATATATATATATATATTACTTATTTAAATTATGATGAAGGGCAAAAGTGAGATTAAAAGCCTCCACATAGCAAATAATAAAGTTTAGAATTGTAGGAGACATTTAGGCTGGGGTCAGACCAGCGCACGTTTAACGTGTGTTCTGGCGCACTTAATCACGGCCGCACTAGCAGCAAATGACGGGCAATGACAGCCAATATACGAAGTACGGTCGCACGAAAGTCCGGCTGCGCAACGCAAGTGGAAAAAGAACGCATTTTTTCGAGAACTCTGAACCGCTAGTACTGACGTACAGAGTGCGCTGCGCCCGCTAGCGGTGTGTGTGTGTGATTTGGAGACGTCAGACCCTGCTCGTGTCCGGCCAACATAACGTCCAGACGCAAAAGGTTTCCTGGTTTGGATCCGTAAAACATCACGCACGAAAATGCGCATCGTATGACCGTTTTCGCCTATTCCGTGAAAAAATACGTCTATGCGTTCGGACGCACTTTTTTACGTTCGCGTGTAAAAATGCTTTCGTTTGACCCTAGCCTAAAACATCAAACCAATTCAGAGAACTGCGGTACACAGCTCACGTGCTACATTCCCCATATGCAGCAAGGAACTCTGGGAAGGACATGCAAATGAAGTCCACAATTTCACACTTTTTTGCATCCTGGATCTGTTTTAAAATAGAACCGTCCTTACCAGTGCAATGTCATACTAGATGGCTTTTTTAGCAAAGGTCAGGTTATGCAACGAGCCACAGCCACTCCTGGACAGCTGTTTCGGGCTTAGTATGCCCTCATCAGCAGGAGATAGGCTGTGACTCGTTGCTATTTGATGCTTAACACAAAGAGCAAATCAATACTCTTTTAAGTTATGGTGAAGGGCTAAAAGTGAGATTCTATGCAATATATATTTACATACACACACGTACAGTATATTTATATGTATAGATGTCCTGATGAATTTTTTTTTAGAATTTCTGACACGTTGACAAATTGTAGCACATAAAATAAATTGTTTTGTTTGCTGAAAAGTCCAAGGAGTGACGGTCTTTTGGATATGCTGGATAATCTCTGACCAGAGCAATGTGGCAATGAAGTCCTCAAGTGCAAGACAAAGATCTGCTTTTTTATATATACGTATATATGTATATATATTAATACACATCATGCTAGTGTGACATCTTTAGGGAATCAGATGGTGGGAGCATGGCATGTTTTGGCCTTTTATGAGGCTCACCATTAGTTCAAGTGATAAAATTCTTTATTTGTGAAGTGATGTAGAATTCTTGCATGGGAGAAAACATAGAGTCCTGACATGTCCCTGTGCCCAGAGGGAACACGAGAAAGTGAAAGCATTGCCACTATTTTGACAGAGAGCAACAGCTGGCAGTATGGTTGACGGTTTCAACATGCTGTCTGAGGCCGTTCTCTCAATCTATCGCTTCACTCTTTGGAGCTGGTCCTTTGGATTGATCACATTCATGTTAAGTTTTTATTTCGTGCTGTTGAGGCTTAATGCTGTTGCACGCTGTGAGCAGCCCGGCAAGCCACTGTTGATAGATGTAAATAAACATCAGGTCTCGCAGGCAGAAGGAGCTTAATAAAGCCCGCGTTGCTTCTGGTGAGATTGTTTGCTTTCTGACACTCGCATGTTTTTTTTTCTTCTTTTTTAAATATATTTATATATATATATATATATATATATTGGAATCGCTACACAATAAAATGTAAACATATAAATGTGTCGAAATACATTTTGAGACGTGATCAAGTGCACTAGCCTGATTGCAAAAGTAAAGAAAATAAACATAAAAAAGCTTATGAGATGTAGGGTATAAGGTCTGCCAAACTGGAGACCTAACCCAGAGTGTGCTCACACATATTTAAAGGTATAGAATAGGCCTGAAAACAAGCTGGTAGACCGTATGTATTGTAGTAAAAAAAAAAACATATATATATATTAAATATGGTAATATTAAATATCATCAAACATGATGAACAACATACATAAGTCGGTGTATATGTAATACAGAGCCAGCGGTTACTAGCCAGTAAAGGGAACACCTAGATATGGTGATTTGAGAAAGTAAATAGGAAATAAATCAAACAAAGTAAATACAATGTTAGTATACTGTGATAACAATGTGGTAGTCATAAAGATAGGTAGATTAGCGGTACTATCATGCTGAATAATGGCAAAAGGCCGTCCGTGTATACACCGGTACCAACTGTGCTAACCTCGGCCGGTCATGCCGCCTTCTATACACTACACCGTATATATATATAAATACACAAACACACACAGAGGGCAGAATACAGGGAGAGTGTTGGGTCACTCACTGCTGTAAAGGGAAAAGATCCTGGGGTTATAATTAGCGAAAATCCCTGTACATTACAGATACAAGGTGTAACTGTAATTTCCATATACAGGCATTATGCCACTTATTGTTTTGATATTTTAAGCAGGTTATCTGACCATTTTATTGTCTGCCTTTATAACATTTACTGTATTCGATACAAAGATCATTTCTGCCTGTATGCTGATAATACAGACCCTGTGTGACATTGTGTGAGATAAGGGATGCCACCTAGAGATCAGAACCTTTCATCCCAAAAATATTTCTGTAAAGGATGAGCTGTTGCATGCTGAATTACAAATGAGCAAATTTACTTTATTTTACTATATCAGAATAACAATCTCTATGCAAAATTGCTATTTTAAACCTTTAAGGATTACCTCTCATGTTTCAAATAAATGGTATGATAATATTATATTACAAAAAGCATGTGGTAGTGAAAGGAATTAAAAAAGAACTATCTCTCAGTAACGGAACAAAGAGTGGACCTTGCATAAAGTGCATTGTGTATGGCCTGAGTACAAACAATAAAAAAAAACTATACTGAAAACAAGATTTACAGAAGTGATTTATTATTATTGTATAATTACAAATGTAACAAAGCCCCGAAATAATCAAGAGTGTCAGCAAAGCAAATGCATAACTCATCGCATAATAAATGTTTTTAGGTGTAAATATTCTGGGGGGAATTGGCTATCATGATGAATTTGATACCATTGCCTCTGTTGCTGCTGATTATTTTGGTTCTTTGTCATCTTTTTTAATTATAGCTGCATTATAATAAATCTTTTGGAGATTTTTAAATATGGTCTCTTTAGAGTAATCCCTCTTTTTGATGATCAGACATTTTTGCGGTAGGAAAATAAAATTATGAGACAAAGGTGATACAAAAGAAAGTATTTTGATTTTGGTAAATCTTGAGGAGAACATAAAAGGTGAAGAGGTCTCGGATTTTTAGGCAAGATGGTAGTGGGCTTGAATCCAAATCAACATATTTTGATCATTATCGTCCAGCAAGAAAACACGATTCATGATTTAAGTCAGATGATTATGACAAAAGAAGCAGCATTTTAAGTGGAATTTTGTTTGAACGGGGGAAATCAACAGTTTTCCAGTTAACAGAAAACTGGAAATGCAGCGTGCTTCTTTTTAGTCATTGGAAATGTAGAAAGTAAATGTGCAAAAATAATAAAATGTTATGAAATTCATATAATTTATAGGTGAATATGGCCCACATTACTAGGGGGCACTTCTTTTTTTATCATAAACCAGATGGGGAGAGCCTCCACTGCACACAGCTGTAGCAGCCAAATGGGGTTGGAAGGTGGTGGAGGTGGAAAGGGCAGTGTGTGCACCCAGGGCTGGATTAACATAGGGGCTGATGGAGCAGCAGCTCCAGGCCCATGCCCCAGAATAGGCCCAGAGAAAGGATGACTTTGTCTGCAATGATGGGCATTTGGACCCCATATCTCCAACTCCATAGCAGCTATATAGTCATGTGAGGTATCACTGGAAAGGCCAGAGCATGACCTTTCCAATAATACCAAACATGAACTGGTTTCATGTAACAATAAAAATATTTAATTTTTCTTTCTAATACAGAAACATTCTTCACTTTTCAATTATAAAGGGAACAATGATACAGCACTAACTCAACGTTTAATTTTTTTTATCACCAACAAGTGTGGAGGTGATGGCACACCGCACAATCCGTTATTATGAGTTGTTACATCAAAACCTAAACCACCAAGCTGCAGCAAGGAGCACTGGGGGGGGACTTTGAAACTCTGCGTCAGTAATCTTTACACCTCACAAGGTCAAGTGAGGTGTCATTGGACGGGTCAGAGTCTAAATGTGACCATTTAGGCTAGGGTCAGACGAACGCATTTTCGAGTTGTCTGTGAAAAAGTGCGTTCGAACGAATGGACGTATTTTTTCACGGAATACGCGATAGCGGTCATACGATGCGCATTTGCATCCGTGATTTTGTACGGATCATCAATAAAACACTTTGTGCATCTGGACGTTATGTTGGCCGGACATTAGCAGCGTCTGACGTCTCCAAATCACACACACGCCGCTAGCGGACGCAGCGCACTCTGTACGTCAGTACTAGCAGTTTAACGTTCTCGAAAAAATGCGTTCGTTTTCCACTTGCGTTGCGCAGCCGGACTTTTGTGCGGCCATTCTTCGTATATTGGCCGTCATTGGACGTCATTTGCTGCTAGTGCGGCCGTGATTATGTGCGCCTGCACGCGCGTTCGCACTGCGCTCGTCTGACCCTAGCCTTAAAATCTAAAAGAAAACAAAAACTTTATTTATTTTTAGATCCAAAGCGATGGCATTGTCCATTTGTCATATATAAGATGAGCAATAAAACTGACATTACTCCCCTTCTCATTTCTCACACTGGGAGCAAGGTCGGGGTTTAATACATACAGGGTTATTCAGAGAGCGTGAAAAGCAGGAGAATGACTGGAGAATGACTGGAGAATGAAAAATTCTAGGTCAAAATAGCCAAACCAGAAAAATTCTCCCTTTCATCTCGCTTTCCAAATCGGCTATTTTGACCTAGAATTTTTCATTCTCTAGTCATTCTCCTGCTTTTCACGCTCTCTGAATAACCCTGATAGTCATAGTATTCATAAAACAACATCCTCCAAAACGCAAGGGAAATGTTTCATTTTTTGGTTAAAATTGTATATTTTCTCAGAAATATGCAGCAACAGGTTCCCATTTAAATTTTTTTAAAAAAGATTTCCCTATAGAATATGTAACCACAAAGGTTTGGATGATAAAATGTGAAAAATAATTTTACACACTGTAAATGATTGAAATCCGAATGGATATTTCCTCACTCAGTATCTACCTGTTAGATATACCGTATCTGCACAATTAAATTACCTAAAATCTATTATCATTTCACTAAATTCCAAAAAAAAACACCAAAATCTACAGCTCCAGGCCATAGAGATCTTAATCCGGCCTTGTGTGTACTATTCAGCGTAACCACTTTAAAAAGCTGAAGTGGTCAGGGTGCAAAAAGTGTCTTTCCACCCTGTGTCCTTTTCTGCAAGGTCCTGCTGCTTAACCCCTTCACTAACAATTGAGTTTCTATAAAACCACTGTGAGGAACCAGTGGTTTCTTTTGGAAATATCATGTTTTCATCAATCATACAGTAAGACATATTTGGAAATGTTCTCAATCTATTTCTAATGTAGAAGCCTTATTTAATAGACTGATGTCATCAGGTGGCAAGAAAGTCCTACTCCCGCTGGAGCTCCGTTCTGAACCAGTTGGGGATCTGGGTTTCAGACACTGAGTCCCAGCTGTTCAAACTGTTTTAGCGCCATGGGTGTTAGACTCCAAATGCTAACATTTTTGGGGCACCTTCTGGATCCCAATTGCAAAAAAATTTAGTTTGTATATGTCACGGAATGGCCCAGCACCCTCACCCAGGGGCGGTGCACACGGACATTAGTCTTGGCCAGGGACAGTTAGGCGCGGTGGCACGCACGGAGTGTTAACGTACTTTTTGTTAGATGTGATATTGTGTGGTGTAATAAAGTGTCCCCGTTGGTTTATTGCGTAATGTATTTTCCCTTTGTCTGCCTTGCCCGCCGCCATTTTCCGATCACCTTGTGGCGCAGTTCAGAATCTTCGATTCGGAAAATGGCCGATTCGAACCATCCGGTTCGAATCGTAAAATGGCCGATTCGGACCATCCGGTCCGAATCGGCGACTCCCTGAATCGTAATGACCAATGGGTCCCGGGAGGGCGGGCAAGGAGTCCCATTGTATTGTAATTTTGTGTAAAGTTAATAAATGCTTGAGCTGTGCATAATAAAGGCAGACTTAGCAGTGCATCCAGCCTCGTCTGATGTGTTATTTCTCCGCCGTACTTTCTATTCTGAGAATCCTCGAGGTCTCAGGGTGCGGTGTCC
Organism: Leptobrachium leishanense; assembly: GCA_009667805.1. NCBI lineage: Eukaryota > Metazoa > Chordata > Amphibia > Anura > Megophryidae > Leptobrachium > Leptobrachium leishanense. The sequence goes on along the minus strand of CM019069.1, from coordinate 67,885,947 downwards.
CAGACGATCCGAACCGAATCGAGCGCTCTGTACCTGCATTGAGTATCAGGGCAGAGGCGCAGCGGATGAGATTCGGTTCCCAGGCTAACAGGCGAGGATCCGATCCGAAGGAAGCGGCCGTGTCCCGCGCTTCGGTATTCAGTGGGAGTTGCGGTAAGAACCGACTCCTTTGCCATCCACCCCGATCCGAAGCTCCATCCACCCCGATCCGAAACTCCATTCACCCCGATCCGAAACGCCATTTCCCTCGATCCGACACTCCATCCATCTCCAATCCGAAAAGTCCGCCACCGGAGATACGAAGATTCACCCGCCCCAGGATCGGAAACGTTTCCCGCATAAGATCCGAAACGTTTCCCACATAAGATCCGAACATTCCTCCGCGGCTGCCAGATCCGATCCCCACGGACGTCCCACACTCACAAGGTCAGTGAACCAGCTGCTCGAGACGCTGAGTACCGTATGGCTCAGTGGTCGGGCTGGTTCTAGGCAGGGGTCCCCTCCACCGCCCGCTAACCCCTCCCCGGGGTCACGCCAGGCCGCACGAGATGCCGAGTGCGCGCCACTCGGTAGTCGGGCCAGCGGTAAGCGACGGGGCCACGCAGATAGAGCACACCCGCAGGCGGAACAACATCGCATTCCGTCATAGTATAATAAACAAGATTCCTTTGTATCGCTCTAGAATTACACCAAATCAAGTATACTTGATATCAGGGCAAGAGCAGGTGTTATAAAGATCAAGTATACTCAATCTGGTATTGAAGGGCTTAATCTTTCTGGATTTCTCCTCTAAGAGTATATGTTTTCTTGCTCAACCCTCTAATTTCTTCAGCGAACGTGAAATAAAATCTATGTTCAGATGAAGTTGGATCAATTTTTCTTACTCTGCCTTACTACACTAACCTCACCGCCTCTTTTTTTTCCAAAATCTTCGACATTCGCCAAGAATGCATTGCTATACTGGTTTGAGATTGCTTTTACAGTGCTGTAGTTGCACTTTTTAATTAGAAATCTGAAATTAGTTGCTTAGAAAAAAAATAGAACCTTAAGACCAAAAGCCCCGCCACCCTGAAATAAAATGATGGCATCTTCGTCACTGTCGTATCAATAGAATATAAATATCAAATAAAATATGCATAATGAAATGAGACCAGCAAATGAGGTGATGAGTAACTTGTGATCATCTTTTTGAGGACACATTAATTTCCAATCCCGTGTATCATTTATAATGGAAGAAAAATGATGATTAGATACCTAAGAGGTGACAGCGGGAGGAATTTGCCTTTCACTCTCAAAGACATAGAAAAAAGATGTGAGAAATCCGTCCCTGCCCCATTAGGAAGAAAGAGTATGTTGTCCAGATTTTGGATAGTGCTGGTATTGACACAAGAAATATCTATGCTGCATAGATATCTATCTCCATCAGGAGATTGGGCTGTGCGTCGGTTTCCGAGGATGCTTACTCTTGCTATCGCCTTCTCTGTAAGGCTTGTTTGTCTACAGGTTTAGGGATTCGCAGACTTTATTTTAATAAATTACTGTAGAAATGGAAAGTTACAGCAACATAGTTGAGATGTTTTCTAAAGAAGAAACCAACGACTACAGGGGGAACCGTAATTACCATCAACAGCGCTGACCCTGGCAGAATACGGCTACTTTGTTTGCAGTTAATATTTATTCTAGATGTTAATGGGAAATTGGGAATTCCTTGGGGTCTTGTACCTTAAAACCTGGATTGTCTAGCTGATGCTTTGCTCTGCAATTTTTTCATACCCAGGTGAAATGGAACAGAAGTCTATGATGATGAGGACAGATCTATCCTTGTTCATGCTGTTCCATAGTTAAAAAGTTACGGTGTTTGCCTATTACATTGTGCTCGGATGTATCCTACGTAAAAACATGAATACATGGATTTATAATACATTAACTGGGCAAAGGAAAAAAAATAGTGTTCAAATGCTTAATGGGTGGAAGACAAATTATATTAGGATAAAAAAAAGTTACAGGTCTACTTTCACTATGGGGGTTATTCAAAGAGAGGTAAAAAGTCTCCAAAATGTAACCGAACGCCGAATTTCAGCGAACGGTGACATTTCGGGGCCATTCGGCTATTCAGAGAGGAGGCAATTCGTCAAATTGTGACGAATTGCCTGCACGTACGGTGCCTGTTCGAGGGCAGTGAAATCCCCCATAGAGAAGCAATGCTTTGTTTATTCAGAGAACACGAACAGCTGAGAAAGGTTGCTGAAATGCCCTGCCATTCGGTGGTTTCATTGGACAGGTTTATTCAGGAGAATCCCATAGGCTTCAATGTTAAAAATATTCCAGTTTTAATTCAATATGTAATAAACCGTTTATTATTTTATTCTGCAGTAAAAAGTCTCTTTATTTTTAGATTTTTTTAGGATCTTTTAGGCATTTTTTGGAATTTATTTTGCAAACTTTTTTATGTTTTTTTTTTAAATGTTCTTTTCTTTTTTCTGTAACAGACCTTTTTATTATCATTCTTTGGATCTTATGTGTAAATTCCCGACTTTTTTGTTCAGTAGTTTTTTTGTAAACAGCGTTTCAATTTTCAAACTTTCAAGCGTACTGTTTTGTTTTTTTTCACCTCATTCGTCTGCGTGTCGGCTTTTTCCAGCAGTTACTCTGCGCTGTGATCGACGGCTGCTCGGGTTTCTCCGGCGTGTTCGGCGTGGTTAATCCAGCTGTTTTCTGAGGGTTTCGGTGAGTGTTCGGATAGTATTCGGCAGGTTTGCGGCGCGTGTTCGGCGGGTTTTGTGGCGGGTTTTCCCTGCACTACGGAGGCCTGCGGTGCTTGCTGAATACACCGCAGGGTCGGTGAAATAGGATCGACGAATTGCCCCGAAGTGCAGGGAACGAAAAGTCACCGAACGTGCGGTGACTTTTCAATTCTCTTTGAATAACCCTGTATGTGTTGTAATGAGCATGATGGTAGTTGACAATCGTCCCAGTTTCCAATGCATCCCATGTCCTTAACATTTGAGCGAATTGCTAATTGGACACAGCATGGAAAAGGCTGGCCATGGTGGCTGGACTAGCAGTATAATCTGCTGCTCACTGCTAGATTTCTGATGACTGTGTGCACGGACTTCTGGCCAGAAAACCATTCATGTTTCAGAACATCTACCATAATTTTCTGGTCATCTATTGCATTCAAAGAATTCAAGGAATTAAAGGTCATTAACATCTGGTGAACCGAAGTTTGACGGCCCTGCACTATTTTGTGCCTTTGCCTCGCTAAAGGGGTGGTTTTACAATCGAGGATTGGTACTTTGAGGTGGGGATGTGGTCTGTTTCAAGTGCATTGCTGTGCATTTTTTCCTGTACTTTATTTGCATTTGTTTGAGCTTCATGAGTCTAATTTCATTTTCCAGGGATGGACTACGTCTTCATTTTGGGCGGTGCTTTCAACAATTCGCACCTGCCGGCAAGTGTGGTTACCTATACTTATAAGAAAGTAGAAATCTTAGTTCTTACATTTTTGTTATTCCTACAATTGATGAATGTAGACCAAAGACCCTTGTAAGGGAACACAAAGGCAGGAAAATAGGGGTGCACAAAATGTTCATCACTATCTACCAGTACAAATCCAAGACAAGTCATTTTGATGCTTTGTGTCATCAAATTACATCTGCCAGTTTTCAGACACGTTTGTTCTCGTTCCCTTGTGGAAAAGTCACTGTTAAAATAAGTGGTCAAGCCTGAAGAGCTTAGTAAAGTTGGAGGCATGCCGCAGTTGGTTATTATTACTATAGAACAATTTTTTTTTTATCTTCTACTCTTTTACAGTTTTACTTTTTTGGGCAATCTCTGGAGAATAAAATCATTCCAAATTCTCTTCTCTTTCAGTCTATCAGAGAAGTGACCGGCTATGTTCTGGTGGCTCTCAATCAGTTTGACTACCTCCCATTGGAGAACCTACGTATCATTCGTGGTACCAAGCTGTATGAAGACCTCTACGCGCTCACCATCTTCCTGAACTACCGCAAGGATGGAAATTACGGCCTAAGGGAGCTCGGACTGAGGAAACTGACAGGTAAGTGTGAAAGATCCAGCACAGAACTTGCATATCTTTTCATTTGTAAAATAATATAGTTATCCTTGAGGAACACATAGGTGAGTGTTCTCATTTCAAGTTGAGTACCTTCCAATGAAGTCATACACTTTATTCAAGAGCGTCATAGTTTTCTAGCATCTTAATATTGTAATTAACTGAAAAGCTCAAATTTGCTGTCTAATGTCTCTTCCATAAAGGTTCCTAGAGTTGTTGAGATAGCATTTGAGTTTTACGTGAGTTTTGTGATGACTTCCCAAAGATTAACAAAGCATCTTATCGTCGATGGACAAAAGGTCTTTTTGATAAGTGGGCGTCTAATAACCAGGGGAGAGGCGAGAGCGAGCCCTTTAGAATTAGCAACACCCATCTGTGCTTACTTAACAAATATCATTTCTAAGGCAAATATTTGAACAGACGATTGAACAGATATACAGCTGTTATTTGTCCGAATCCATTTGAAATGATAAAAAATATATCACACCAGACTGTTTTAACTGTCTGCTACTCAACAAAAGCAAGTAATAGTGCCATATGGCAGAGACCTTCGGAGGACAAAATCATCTTTTCTAGACATGCAGTGCTACACTTGGTATTTACACCTTGTGACTTAAAAATTTTACAACCAGAATATCGGTCTATTGCTCAAGAGCCGGCAACCTTGGCCCTCCAGCTGTTTTAGATGTCTCCCATGATCTTCACTCACCCGTTAGGTATGCAGACATGCATTGGTTGGTGAGAGACTGAGAGCTGCATTGCAGTTGCTCATTGATTATGAAACTCCTGATGAAGGAGCTTGGTGCCACCATAAATGGTCAGTTGTGTACTTTGGCACCAGATTGCTCTCTACAAATCAAGTCATATGGGTATGGCTAATAGCAATGGCCACTGGTAGAATGAGGATAGCTGCTGTGTGGAATTACTTCTCAAGTGGTAAGATCTAATAAAGAACAATGTAATATTATTTTCTCGTGGAGTAATAACATGAACTGTGAATTTGTTGCTGACAGTTTCAATATTAAAACACAAACCAAACCTAACATTTAGGGATGCATTCACTACAGCAATATTTTTGCGTAATTCAATTTCACTGATGTTTAGTGGCCATCTCCCTGCGAGATATATCACCAAAATTTACTAAATGACAAATCTGCCCACTGATTCCACAAGATATTGTCCATTATATGTATAGGAACTCGCACATGTGGCCTGTGCGAGTCCCTGTACCTAAGTTAGAAAAGACAGAAAAGGAGGGGAGGGGGTAGAAGCTCTGAAACATCTCAGGGAAGAAATGCAACCAATTCTCAAAACTTTGCACAAGATGACATGAATAGTACAGAAAACAACTCCACACCCTTAGTGCAGGAAGGGTCTTTTGTCAAATATGATTAAAACACAATTTCAATCACCGTGTCCTGTAAAACCCACTTTTGCTTAAGGAATAATGTTTCCCAAAGTCAACATATTGAAAATAATAAAGGCTTGATTCCAATTTAGGTAATTCAAAATGTGGTCTTTTCTTTAACTCTCAAATAACAGCTAGAACCTATCATAGTGCAGTTTGCCGCTTTCAACCAGATGTTATATTTTTCAAGCAAATTCGCACTCACGTGGTCTTGAGCCAAGTATAAGGGAGCCATATTTATTGACTACGGTTACATTATATGGCTTGAAAACGCCCGTAAAATCCCAGCACCTATATAGCTATATATATCTACAGCACCTCATAAGACACAAGCAGGATAGGGAAAACCTTCCATAGTGTAATAATAAAATAGGTGGATAAAGATATAAAATAATCCTACTCCCCTTTAAAGGGGCCTCTTGGATACTGGCCCACTTAATAATGCCTATGAATTTTTTGGGGGGTGGTGTCCGAACTTTGCCATCCTTCTACCATAGAAACCCTGTCCTGATTTGCCGAGCATAACAAACATCAGGCAATTATTGTATACCTGGTGTCCAAAATGGTCCACAGCCAGAATGCCCCCTGCACAAAAATGCTTCGTGCAGGGAGAATAAATGTTTGTAATAAAAAAAATCTTCCAAAGACCCACGAAGCCCTTTGACAACACCTGTAATTTTTATTTTTAGTTTTAAATATTGCTAGCGGCCAAATATCAGTCCATCTCACTACCTTGATGTTTGTGAAGGCAATTTCCCTGGCCAAAGAAAACCTTAGTGATTAGCGTGAAAGCTCATTAGCCACTCCTGATATCCCGTAAGAACGCCCATGAAACCACCCATCAGCAGCTCCTGGAGTACAGAGTGTATATACTTTGACCGAAGCACCACAAGCAGTAAACTTACCTTCTCGGCCCTTCTCGGAAATGGCCCTTCTCGGATGATCCAAAATGTAATTCATATTTTCATATTTAAGCTTTTAATAAGGGTGTAATGATTGCTTTCTGATTGTGGGAAAGAATGTATTTCCTGAGATAGGTGTGGCGTTTGGTTAAAAATTAATAATGTGTAGAATACCATTGCTTTTATTACTTAATGGTGTATATAGTGTTAAGGTTTGTCCTTATTGATTATCTTTCCTTTTTATGTATTTGGGTTACCCCCTTTTTTCTATACCGAAATTGAGTTGTGTGAAATGTGATAGGCTCAGGATATATCATTTTTGTTACCTTGAGCAGTATATTTAATGTAAACAATACATACAATGTACAGGCATGTATGTATAAAAACACCTTGTATTAAACCCCTAACTCTATTAACCCTACATATGCCGATATTTACACATTTCACCCATATTGAACACTAAAGGGGGTTATTCACAGAGCTCCGAAATTTCATCGTCATCTTTTTGTATGTTTTTTTTTTTAATGAAATTGTTGATTCCCGATTTATTTATTTTTATTTATTTTTTTAAAAAGCCGTTTTTTTCCCCTTCACCTCTGAAGACAGTTGGACTGAAAAAGAATGGGAAAAAAAGCCACTGTCGAACATTGCCAAAGACCTGAAGGAGACTCTGGCTGCTGTCCCTGGTGCTGAAAGGGCTTAGTAAAGCACCAGGGACATTAAAGCCCTTTCAGCACCAGGGACAACAGCCAGAGTTTTCGGCAGAGTTTTTTTTCCACCCAGTTCGGCGGTCTGCCCGTTGGTCGATATGGGTCATCCATATTCGCTTTCAGTGGACGAACCAGATCATTCCAAAAAAGTTGTTCCTAGTCTGACGGCCTAAAGAAACTCTCCTATTCTCCTAATAGGTGTTTAAACCAATACAAATGCATTAAAATGTGTATAAATAATAAAAAAGATCCTTTAAAAAATAATAAAAAGGTCTGTCAAAGAATTTTAAATGCCTTTTAAAAAATTAGGAAACAAAAATTTCATGTAGAAAATACAAAAAGGTGTTTTATAAAAATAAAAAATTAAGATGACGTTTGCTGAAAATGAAAAGAATAATTTTTTTTTAAAAATAAATAAGAATGATATTACTTCTTTACATTGAAATCTATGACATTCCCCTATTTAAACCTGTCGCAATGAATCAACATACATCAGGTCATTTTGTCAACACTTCGGTACAGTTTGGCTTCCTGTCAATAGTCTACGAGACTATTTCGTTACCACGGAAGGCCGCCGAAGATCGGCACACTGCGCCGAAGTGGGGTGAACTGCACTGTAATTTGCCGCCAATATGCCCATATTTGGAGAATTGGCAGCATTGTGCGTAGTTGAACTGGACCGAAATTGCACCATACAGTGAAATACACCATTTGCTGCACTTATGTAAGTAAATCGTCCCTTAGATCTGACCTGCTATGAATGATTATTATGCATGTACAGGTGCAAAGCAGGAATGAAAGTATAACAAAAATTACAGACTATTGTTCCTATCCATGTTTCTTGAATGACACCTTCAATAAAATGGAGACATACAGTATCTTCAAAAGTAAAATAAACTTAAAAACAAAAACCTTTAGAGAGTTAAAAAAGTGATCAATAATTGCCACATTGTTAACACTTTGAATGCCAGAATAACATTCAAAGATTTGCTGTCCCCACTGGCGCACAGGAGGTCAGGAGCCATCAAAGAGAAATCCAATGGACTGTATAGATTTGTCCTTCAGTGGTAACATTGATAGGTAGTTAAAAAAGGACAGGCAGATTGATATTTGATATTCTGAAAATTGACCTATTCCTGAAGCGTTTCATCTAATAATGCTCAACGGGACCGGCCTGGAGATGTTACAGTCAGCTCCCAATCACCGGAAAGAATTTTAACACATGCTTCATTTCAGAGACTTTGTAATATTATTAACCCCTTCTTGGCTTATTTTCTATGAAATATTCCTATTTTTTTTTTTATTTCTAAGAAAGGATTTTACCAGGAAGGATACATTGAGATTTCTCTCGTGTTCAAGTATGTCCTGGGTGGCGACTATGTACCGTTAGGTGTCTCTCCCAAGGACACTTACTGGAGAGGTGCTCTTGCTGGGATCAAACCCATGTCTCAACAGGCTCTCTCCACGCAGAGCAGCGATGTTACCTCTACTTCACCCAGCCGGTATTTGACACAACATTGATACAGATAGCACTTGTAACACTTGCGGCAGTACATCCACCTACTACAGAAACATCAACGAGGCAATCTAAAATGCTACAGAGTTATATAGTAGTACATTAGTCTTTGGTTCTTGCAGTGTCCTTCTGCCAACAACCATGATGAGATTCTCGATAAGATTTGCATCAACAGGTCACTTAATGAGAATATTATTCTACAAGTGAACTGTATGGAATTTAACTGCTGCGTTTGACATTCTTGTCAAATATATTGATGGTCTTCCATCTCAAAGTAAAAAAAGCAGTAGAGGTCACTAGCAATGATCTTATGTTTGAATAAAAATGCTCTGTAAAACTCTGATACTTAAGATTTACAACACCTTACAATGGCATCCAAAAGCATGTATTTATTTTCCAATCTGAGGTGCAAAAATGAGAAGGCCTACGGCCATGGATATGTTTTACATACACAAGGAGAGATGCCCCAGGCAAACCAAATGTAGGATTCTGCCATACACCTGCTGCCAGCTTGTTAAAAGGCAGCAGATATTGGTGAATATCAATCTCCTCTTTTGATAGACATATTTGAATCAATCTAGTTCCATACATATGTGTGGAAATGGGTGACCATTTTTCATAAAAGGCGTACATGTCACTTTTGGAAGAAGTGTATACTTGCACAGGCCAATCAGGCATGGGCCAAAAGCAGCAGATTGGTGGGCGAAGCTTTCTTTTTCTGATGTCCTTTCTTTTATTTGTTGAGTATATATAGTTTGTGGTGTGAAAGTGTATAACCTAGCTCCACATAAATAGTTCTCCCATCAATGATTCTCTAAACCAGTTCTTCTCCTAACCCTGTCCTAAAGTACACCTAACTAATCAAATTTAAGGATTACCTTGGGGAAACGCAGACTGAATCCTGCAATCACTGAGCAGCAAATCATGTCACCTGTGCTTTGCTTCAGATATCTGGCAAACCTGGCCTGTTAGGGGTACGGTGTAAATACAATTACTAGCTTTTTTTAAAATTAAATTACACTTTTATGTATATAAATATCATTGAGGTTGTGATGATTTCTCTTAATTGTGTGCTTCTCTTCATATTTTGGTGGGGCAACATCAGAATCTGGAGCGCCTAGGGCAGCACCAGACGTAAATGCTTGTGGGTACTGACAAACAAAAGATCCTACTTTTTATGCATTTAAAGGATCTCTCCTTATGATATCCTAAAACATATAGGGCTATATTTCCTACTTGACGCTAACATGGAGATGGTAAGCAGGAATATCTGTGCTTGAAAACTTTACCTTACCATCTCCATGTTAATGTCGTATACGGGGGAAGGTTCTATCACAGATACGCCCCAGAATGCAGGACTAAGCTCCCTGATACCCGCAGTAGCGCTTCAGCGAGTATCAGCTCCTGGAGTCCATAGGACTCCATGGAGGCTTGCACTTCCAGGACCTGAGCTTGCTCTCGCGTGGTCGTGCAGCGCCGCAGAGTGATCGTGGAGAGAGACTAGGAACTATTTGTTCCCAGTCTCACTCTGCTCCCGGCCTGAAGAAGCTGTAGATCGGGCCATTCTTTTCACCATTAGCACCAAGTACGGAATACAGCCCATATCTTTAGAAAAACAAGACTGAAAGCGATTGGCTGTCACCCAAAAATATATCCATCCTGTTTTAAATTCGTCAAAACTTTTTTTGGTCCTCTCTCTCTTTTCTTTCTCTCGCGTATGATTGTTTTTATATTATAATTTTTTTTATTTAATTATTTTTGTTTGTGTTCTCCTATCCCTGGATAAGAGTTTGCCAAGGATTACATGCCTGTCATGATTTTATCTTATGGTATATTGTGGTGATGAAATCCGCTGTAAATGAAACTCCCGGCTGTGAAGCTAGGACAATTACTGAGGCCTTGAGGTTTTCTTGGCGTTTACTGTAATACAGAGAGACTACAGGGGTCTCGACTCATTGCTTCTCACCGGCAGTGGAAAGACGACCTAAAGTCTGCATTTCTCATCCGGGTTTAGTGGAAATCTTAGGATCAGTGTCAGTTTGTTTACAGCATATCACTGGTTATCAAGGGACGAGCAGACTGGACTAGAATTCTAATCAGCCCATTAAATGTGCACCCTACGAATTCCATTTCATTTAGTTTTTTTTCTCAATGAGATAAATGTTTCTGGGATTCTGAGGAACGTATGGGAGACGACGCTTTAGGAGTTGAATAGAAACATTCAGAAACATTTGGGATTCTTCAGCAAACACCAGTATTAGCCAAAGTTACGAACACCAGGCAAAGTCATTGGTGTTTCAATGGCGCCAGTGCCAACATTTCACAAAAGGAAAATCTGAAGGTGGCAGAAGATGCTTCACTGCGACGCTTCTCCTGCTGCTGTTTGAATTTTGAGTCTTTTGTCAATATATATTATAAATATATATTAAATATATATATCAATATTATAAATATACAAATATATATATTATTCTGGCAAAATATACAATATACGTATAAAATTCTATATACAAACACATATATATACACATATATGTCTGCCTCTGTCTCTGTATAGTTTCAACAAACTGAGGGCACTCACGAGTCTTCACATAAAAGTCCATTCTTTAGAGTAAATACATCAGCGTTTCGGCTCATTCGAGTCTTCATCAAGATGTCCTGATAAAAGGCTCGAACAAGCCGACACATTGATGCACTTACAATAAAGATTAGACTTTTATGTGAAGACCTGTGAGTACCCTCAGTTTGTTTAAACTGTATCTGCTAAGGAGTTTGCAACGGTGCTGAATCGCTTAATGGTGATTTGAGGAGATGAGTGCCTGCTTTTGGATATTTATAGCCCGAAATTTTTATCTAGTCCACATATTACATCCGGGTACTAACTCCCTCTTGGATTTGGTTTGGGTAAGTGTCAGAGTTAGGGTCAAGGTTGGCTTGCGTAAAAGTGAATGTTGTTGTTATCAATGGATATGGGTAATCCTAGGTTTCCAATTAATTGTAAGCCACACTCTAAACTCTTACAAAACAAATTACTCAGGGTGTTGGCGTACATCTCGCTTTACTCGGGTAGACCCAAATGTTGTACTTTTTATTGAATTTTACCCAAAGCTGCTGGGTAATGTCGGTTTTACTGAGGTAATCCTACATCTATCCTCATTTTGGACTCTACCCTTAATATATATATATATATATATATATTTTAAGAAAAGATTTTACCAGGAAGGATACATTGAGATTTCTCTCGTTTTCAAGTATGTCCTGGGTGGCGAGTTAAGTATCTTGCCCAAGGACACTTACTGGAGAGGTGCTCTTGCCGGGATTCAAACTTGTGTCTCCGTGTCCTCAGTTATAGAGCAGTGGTGTTACCTCTACTCCACACAGCCAGTATTTATTCATGTCCTTCCTTTCAAAGTAATGATGTTTTCGATAAATGCTTTACAAAACTAGAGATAATAAAATGCTAAAATGTTTTTCGTTCTTTCACCTGTCCCTAAATTAACAGCAATATCTATATGTGAAATCAACAATCATCTGTTATTTTTGTGTTTCAACAAATACAAATTGGGAAAACATATACATAATATATATCCCATGTGCCTGATACAGTTTAATTTAACTGGCTTTGAGCAGAAATCCTATTGGATCCATCAATTCGCCTTCTTTTTCTCTCCACTTGCTATGCAGTTATCTTGATTGTTGACTGATGCCAGAACAAGCTTAACCCATTCATCAAGTTACGCAGCAGAAGAAGCAATTAAAATTCAGGCAACAAAATCAGGAGAGAACGTGCTTATAAAAACGACTTACTTTCATTAATATAGGACAAAACAAGACACATTCCATAAAAAGACACGCTTTTAAAATTTAATTAAAAAAAAATATTCTTATAAGGATTTGTATTCAGAAAGTCTGTCTTGAAGCTGCTTCATGATCCGAGATTGAGTACCGGTTATTATTCTGCACGGTTAACAATAAATAGTTGGAGAAGGTTATTTAAAAAAAATTCTAAATGGACTACAAAAAATGGAGTAAAAGAAGTACACATTTAATTGAATCTGTGAAAGCGCCTGACTTGAGTCGCATTGCTCTATTATTTTTTTTACAACTCGCATTTTCCGACTCACAATAAATGGCAGATCTTTATATGTTTGGCTCCCAAAGTCTATTTGTGAATAAGAAAACAGTAGCTGCACACGCAACAGTAAGAATAGCTTTATTAGTATTGCGGTCCTTTTCCTCCACAATCCCGGAATTTAGATCCGAGTTTTGAAAGTGTTAGAGAAAATTCTCTGCAAAACAAACCATCTGACGGCTTTAGGAGAACTGAATGTACGATGGAGAGACCAACACAAATAAATAACAAGACTTCTGCAGAATAAATCAGGGTTTAGACTAGAAGCAGCAACAAACACCCCCTTAATTGGTTAAAATATATCGAGTGAGCGGAGATGCACTGGGAAGCTGCTGTATATTGGGGATCGATGAACCAGGGAAATATCTGAATTTCATTAGTGCGAAAGAAAACATCATTTCTCAATTAGCTGGATCTCCAGGACAAGTACACTCGTGTCGGATCTTTTAGTTGCAGTTTAGCTTTAAAACCTGATCACCTGGAATTTGACATGATGTACCATGGCAGGGAATAACGCTAACACCATCGTAATAATTTAACCCAGTCTGTGGATCTTTGAACATTGTGAGCAAAACGCTCCTTGCCTTGCGTGTGGCATTTTTGAATGGAAATAATTACATAGGGAAAAAAGGCCAGGGTCTTGTAGTAGTACCTGAGACATTAGCTTTAACAAGTGAGCCTCTATTTTGTGATGGCCTGGTTAAGTATTACACCATATTTAGGAATTCCATTTCATAGTGTGACAATGCAACTCTATTGTGTGAACTGGAGGAATTTCTAAATATAGCGTGAAATCCAAATCAAAGTGTTTCAGCCGGTAAAATTCAATGACTCCTTTACATGACCACTATTTTTGTATAAAATTTAGAGATATTATATAACGTGTCACTTGCATTGCTTTAGAAAAGATATATACCAATAATTTGGCTACAAGAATGACAGATCACTATGTTATCTTCATACGTCACACTGGGCCCTATTCCCTAGTGAACACTAACTGTAGCGTTCAGACGAGTAAGCGTTATCGTCAGTATAAGTGACTTTAACGCATGCCCCCCATATTACATCCCTAACGCTAATCAAAGATAAAATTTGTTATCGCGTCTGGTATTGCTCTAGCCTGCGCAAGCTTACTGTACATTGCGCATCCTATACTTAACATGGGGAGCGCAAACAGAAATTAGCATTAGGATAAGTAAGGTATTAGAAAATCCTAGCATTAATTACCGCACCGATTCGCTAGCTAAAATGTTAATGTCATCTAGAAGCTGGTGCTAAATAATTCCACTTTTGCATAAACATTTAGGATCAGCTTAAAACCTCAATACCAATAAGTCCGATACTTACCTCTCAGCTCGCACCGAGAGAACAGCGGCCCGATCTGCTTGTTCTGGCCGCTGGGAGGAGAGTGAGACTGGGGACAAATAGTCCCCAGTCTCCCTCTGCGATCACACCATGGGCCTGTGCAACCTGCGGCCTCACAGCGCAACCCTCCATGAAGTACTATGGATTTCATGAGGCGATACTCAAAGGCAGCACGTAAAGTATCCTTGGGGTAGTGCGTGGTTCCGGGGCAAGGTCCCGAGGTAGAGCCTGCACCAATATCTCACGCTAAAACAGGGACGCTACAGGGAACCTACAGGCACAAGTTTTCCCCCGCTAGCATCCCCATGTTAGCGTGAACATAGGAATAGGATAACGGATAACGAAATGTATTTCTACAGCCTATGAAGTCTATGCATACACCTAGAAATATGAATTCATACAATACACCCTCATAGAAAAGCACATGGCTTAATAAAGTTTTCATGTTTTCTTTCATTTTTCGTTAATAGATTCTGCCCCTTCTTTTGACACAAGCGTAGTGACCCTAACCATAATTTCTAACACGATCCCTAATACCTAACCCTAATCTTTAATTGAGAACAAGCATCAAAATTGGACACGGTCGATATCGGTACATCAAAATTAGGACGCAGTCGATATTGGAGTGTCTTTTGGAAAGACCCAACTCTTTGTCACATAATTTTTTCTTGCGGCTTAAAAGCCACATCTTTGCCATAGGATACCAATAAATTGAAAGTAGACTTAGTTACTTAGTTCATGTATAGCATGATGTTTTATAAAAGGTTCCTGTTATCTTGGAGCAGTATATAAATCAGATTGTATTATGCTGTGCTGGGTTTTGGTAACATAGGAAATTAACATAAAGTAATTTAATTAAAGAATGGATAAAATAGTTGATACAAAATAAACACATACAAAAAAAGCTTTTAGATCTCAGAAATATAGTCACACTAGGGTTGTTGCATTTTATCTAATGGCTGAGATACAGTCAGGTCCAGAAATATTGGGACATCGACACAATTCTAACATCTTTGGCTCTATACACCGCCACAATGGAGTTGGAATGAAACACACTGATAGTGACAGCTCTTTTGGATCTCATCTTGAGAGTTGACAGCAACAGATTCCAAATGCAAATAGCACACTTGAAATGAACTCTGGGCCTTTTATCTGCACATTGTAATTGGGGTAATGAGGGAATATCACACACCTGGCCATGGAACAGCTGAGAAGCCAATTGTCCCATTACCTTTGGTCCCTTAACAAGTGGGAGGCACATCTGCAAACTGCTGTAAGTCCTACATCGTTCACCTGAGTTGGATGTACAAACCCTCAAATTAAAGCTGACAGTCTGCAGTTAAAGCACATTGTGTTTGTTTCATTCCAACTCCATTGTGGTGGTGTATAGAGCCAAAGATGTTACAATTGTGTCGATATCCCAATATTTCTGGACCTGACTGTATATTGTATCAGATTGTTATTAGGACATTAGCTTAATGACTTGAGGCCTATACTCCCATATACTTATTGATAATTAAGTATCCTACAGTACTGATTTACGTATGACCTTTGTTGTAGTTAGAGGGAATTTGTGGCCTTGTTTTATCAGATTTTATTTGATATTTAGTAAAATAGTACAAATAGTGGGGGAAAAGGACCCTTAACTTGGGATCTAGACCTAAACCCACAAACAGCCTCTATCCTTCCTTGCTGACATTGCACTCATGCCCAAGCAAAGACAAGAGATAGAGAAGGGACAAAAATGAACACCTTGATGATTACACATTTCCCCTCCTCTTTTGTGAACCTTTCAATGCAAGCGGCTTGCATTGTTTTCAATAAATGCACTTTTCTCCCAACACTTTCTTTATTTTTGTTCCCATGCCTCACACATTTCTATATCCTCTCTTTCTCCTCTACTTTACAACTCATTTGCTCCGGTATCTTATATTCTTGCCTTCGTTGCTCTCTCATTGTTAGTCCTTTTTCAAAATGGCTTCTTCCAGGAAGGGTAAAATCTACTACTGTAAGGAGAAGGATTTTGATAATTTAATTTTCTAGTCTATCTATTTCCCTTTAACCCTTTCACTGCTGAGGACGTGTGGGGAACGTCCTCATTGACTCCTAAGGAAAGATAGGGGGTTCCTTTGAACCCCAATATCTCCCGACTGTTGTCAGCTAGCAGGGTCATGTTTGGTATCATTAGAAAGGCCAGAGCAATGGCCTTTCCAATGATACCAAACACGACCATGTTTAAAGTAAAGAAAAAAACTAATAAAAAAAAAAAACGTGTTTTTTTTAAGACGTGAAATGGCTCAGCAGTGAAGGGGTTAATTATTTTGATACTATGGAAACTAAATATAGATTTTTAAAAAGCAAAGAACCTAATTCGGCTCTAACTTATATATATATTTATGTGCATCATAGGTGTGCAAACAAGGTGCGCTTGGTGTGCCCACGCACACCCTAATGTTGGGTAATTGCTTCATCTTTGACCCCCCCACATTGATATTTTGGCTGCTTCCTATCTAATTTATGATAAATAGCTTGTACATTGACTGTAACACTGCATAAACATTGGTTATGCCTACCTAAAAATAACAGTTTTGTCCAAAATTATCCAAGCATAGACATGTTATTAATAAATGTTCCATGAATGCACACCCTGTTGAAGTGGGCTGGGCACACCATTAATGTACATATACAGGTATATTCAGTAAAGATGAAACTTGGGAGAATTGGCAGGGGAAGTAAAAAATCTAGGTCAAAATAGCCAAACCAGAAAAATTCTTCTATTTATCTCACTTTCCAAATCGTCTATTTGGTCTAGATTGTTCTCTTCTCCTACCAATTCTCCTGAGTTTCACCTTTAGTGAATAGACAAAATAATGTCTAATAAAGCTCAAAAAATGCAATCTGACATATTTATTCCCAAAACAGTTTCCTGATTTTATGTGTCTGTGTAAACCAGTCAGGTCATGTAATGGGTAATCATACTGACACACGTGGCTTGCTCCAACATCAAAATACGTTAAAAAATTAATCCCTTATTTACATGAAAATTCTCCCTCCAGGATCTCTGAAAGTGCTTTATCTCTCAGTATCTGATTTTTATTAGGGGAATTTGTAGCTGACTGAATGAATTTAGAATTATGGCGTTTTATCGACCTCGTAGTGATGAAAGACAGAATTGACCCCACGGAGACCTAACCCTGCAACCCCAACAATGCGGCACAATGAAGCATCGCAGCTGGTGTATAGATAAGTTTGGCCATCACGCTGAGGACAATGGCATTTTTTTATATTATTTTTGCTTGGTTTAGGCGGCATACATCTGCCAGAGTAAATGAATGTACAGCAGTTTGAATCATGAAAGAAATGGAGGGAGTAAAGCACATGGATTGCTATGTAGCCGCGGGATAATGTGACTCCAGTGTTTATTGTGTCAAACAGCTCAAGTGATATGTGGGAAATGAAGGCCCTCGCTTCAAAATGTTGGCATTAACTCATGGTTACATAAAAAAATAGCATTTTGCTGCAGGTTTATTGTACACTGGATTCAGATATGTAGAAAAAAACTGTTACTGTGTTGTACTTGGAGGCAGGAACTTCTGCAGCCATCTGGTGTTTAATAATGTCATATAATCAGGAGTAGAATTTACATGAATACATTGAGATATTTGTATTATATTGCTAGCTCCCAGAACCGTCTCCTGTCACAGTATGTTAATGTGGATGTATGATGTTTGTTAATGCAGGCACAAAGACAATTGCCTTAACGCACTTTGCACACAAGTTCAAATATCATTATTACTTATGTGTCTTTGTGTATTATTTTGTAACCAACACTAATATGTAGACATCTCTGTTAACCCTTTCACGCCGGCAGGTGCTGCCCTACGGAAGGGCTTCAATGCACCCCGCTAGGTGACCGCTCCGGCAGGCCCTTCTTCGGCTGTCATTGGCTGCTGGGGTATGGCCTGAACCAGTTAGCAAGTTAGCTAGTGGGCAGGGCCAGAGGAGGCCCAATGAAGTCAGCAGGGACAGCATAGACAACTAGCAGCAGGAAAGGGTTAGGCTGGCCGTCCACTGGCACCGTATTTGTGCGATGGTGCAAATCATCCAATATCGCCTGATATCGTCTGAAATCGTCCGACTGATCCCACAAAATGCAGTTGAATCAGTCCCCTTCCACTGCATCTGACCACCATCGGACGATTTCAGCCAATGGTTTGAGAAAACAAAAGACTAGCGATCTTACCCATTTCAATGGGATTTATCGGACGATGCTGGGATGATCTGATACAATGTTTCAGCCCTCCATGGTCTAGGAATCACTATAAAAAAGTGAAAGGGTTTGAACAATAGCTAGAACCTGTTCAGAACATGTTTTTACACGTCTGCGCATGGTTTTGAGATTCATGAGCTTGGACTAACCCTCAAATATCTGTTTGGTCTTTCGCTTGCCAAGTGGTTTCTGGCCAAAATGATTCAAAGGTGTCAGCTCCAAAGTATAAACCTGAAGATGTCCTTATAAAAAAGATATGTGTGTAATTTACCCAATAAAGTTGTAACTCAGTGACCTTATTCAACAATAATGAAAGAGGTAGTTATCTTTTGGGTATTTTGTTCTGATAAAATGTATAATTAAGATGGGCTTATAGTTTAGGCTATGCCTAGATCAGGTGTGTACAACGTTGGCCACCAGATGTTTTGGACCTACATTATCCACAAAGCTCTCTTGACCTAATGTGTAGCTGAGTATCATGGAAGATGTAGTTCCGAAATATATGGAGGACCGGCTGACATAGATTAACAGACCTTTAAAAAAAAACACTGCTGGTACTGTGTGCTTGAAGGCTACAACATATAATGTAAGTCTTCTATATCCAACAATTAAACTTTGCAAATGTTCGCAAATGATTGTTAACATAACATCTATTATCGAGATCATGGATGGAAGAGTTAATCTGATGAATTCAGTTGACACTGGTAAGAAGTCCCTCTCTCCAGAGTTTAGCACTGCACACAGGATTACACACTAATTAAAATCTTGGCTACTCCGTGCTTTGCTTAAATCATTTTACAATCTTTTTAATCCCACGGCTTTGCATAGAGTAATATTTGGTCAGTCGGGTATTATGAACAGTATCAGGAATACCCAAAAGGCCCAGATAACCCCTTCCAAGCTACATAACTCATATTCTCAACCCCCTAAAAATAATCTCAATAAATTGCTGTTTATGTTTGTATGTATACATATATATATATATATATATATATATAAATCACGAGTATAGCAGTCTGTAGTGATACCTTTTTTATTGGACTAACGTTACATTTAAAGTACAAGCTTTCGAGAGGATTCCTCCCTTCGTCAGGTATAGAAGTTTACTGATCAGAATAATAGACTTAAACATTGGGACAGTCATAGGGCTCACAGTTGGTGGTGTTAGATGTACATCGCCAAATGGCATGGTCAGAGGGGGAATAAAAAAAAAAAGGAAACATTAATTGTCTCAGGGAAGATGCAATCATGTCCACTTCAAAGGGAATGTGAAAGGACAGAACGAAAGAAATAAGAAAAAAAGAAAAAAACACAAAAAAACACAACACAGTGAGTATGGGGAAGACACAGAAAAATAGGAATTATGAATATTACGTGACGTTATTATAGTGGGTTACCTGACGAAGGGAGGAATCCTCTCGAAAGCTTGTACTTTAAGGCTGGGGTCAGACCAGCGCACTTTTAACGTGCGTTCTGGCGCACATAATTACGGCCGCACTAGCAGCAAATGACGGCCAATATACGAAGTACGGTCGCACGAAATTCCGGCCGCGCAACGCAAGTGGAAAATGAACGCATTTTTTCGAGAACGCTGAACCGCTAGTACGGACGTACAGAGTGCGCTGCGTCCGCTAGCGTTGTGTGTGTGTGATTTGGAGACGTCAGACCCTGCTCGTGTCCGGCCAACATAACGTCCAGACACCCAAAGTTTCCTGGTTTGGATCCGTAAAAAATCACGCACGAAAATGCGCATCGTATGACCGTTTTTGCGAATTCCGTGAAAAAATCCGTCAATGCGTTCGGACGCAATTTTTTACGTTCGCGTGTAAAAATGCTTTTGTTTGACCCTAGCCTTAATGTAACGTTAGTCCAATAAAAAAGGTATCACTACACACTGCTATACTCGTGATTTTGGCATCTGGACTAACACGGCCGACCTAATCTATATATATATATATATATATATATATTAGTGTGCAAAGGCTTTAGGCAGGTTTGAAAAAATTTTGTAATGTCAAAAATAGAAGTATTAGTTAATTTTTATAATTTACCAAAATGGAAAGTAAATGAACAGAAGAGAAATCCAAATCAAATCAGTTTGGTGTGACCACCCTTTGCCTGCAAAACAGCATCAATTCTTCTAGGTAAATTTGCATAAATTTTTTGAAGGAACTCAGCAGGTAGGTTGTTCCAAACAGCTTGGGGAACTAACCACAGATCGTCTGTGGATGTAGGCTGCCTGAAATCCTTCTGTCGCTTCACATAATCCCAGAAAAATATAAAAAGAAAGGTAGGCTACGAGGTGTAAGAAAGCAGAAACATCCACTCAGATGATCTTTGGGTTACAAAGCTGTGACACTTTGGCTCTACGCCTTTAGGTGCATGGTGCATGATTAAGGCGGAGAGCCAAAGCGTTGCAGCTTTGTAGCTTTGGAACTCAGAGGTCCTCTAAGTGGTTGTGTCTGCTTTCTTACAATAGCCTATCTTTCTTTTTTTATTTTTCTATATTGCAGCATTGGTGAGCCTGAGAGGTAGAGCTTAGGTGGAGGCATCCACGAGTTAAGAAGGTTCTCATCCTGGCAGGGTGTCCTTGTTACATATTCGTGTAATACCAAACAGACTCGATAATGTTGAGCTCAGGGCTTTGTGGGGCCAAACTATAATTTCCTGGACTCCTTATTCTTCTCTAAGCTGACAATAGCTCTTAATAACATTTTGTTGTTTGGGATCTTTGTCCTGCTGCCGAATAAATTTGGGGGCCAGTCAGATGGGTTTGGGTCGAAATCTCTACAACCAGGTTCCCTAATGCCAAAATACTGACGGCCAACTTCCCTACACAGACATCTCCCTGACGGCCAACTTCCCTACACAGACATCTCCCTGACGGCCAACTTCCCTACACGACCAACTTCCCTACACAGACATCTCCCTGACGGCCAACTTCCCTACACGGCCAACTTCCCTACACAGACAACTCCCTGACAGGCAACTTCCAGACAGCCAAAATCCCAGTGGCTAACACTAACCCTACTCGCAAACCTCCTAAACCTAGCCCAAACCCTAACCCCCCTAATCCTAGCCCTAACCCCCTAACCCTAAACCAAGCCCCCCTAAACCTAGCCCCCTAAACCTAGCGCTAACCCCTAAACCTAGCCCTAGCCCTAACCCCTAAACCTAGCCCTAACCCTAGCCCTAACCCTAACCCCCCTAAACCTAGCCCTAACCCTAACCCCCCTAAACCTAGCCCTAGCCCTAACCCCCTAAACCAGCCATAACCATAACCCCCTAAACCTAGCCCTAACCCCCTAAACCTAGCTCTAATCCTAACCCCCCTAAACCTAGCCCTAACCCCCTTAAATTTAGGGATAGGGTGTTAGTTTTAGGGTTAGCCGCTGGGATTATGGATGTCTGGAAGTTGGTCGTGTAGGGAAGTTGGGATGTCCAGCACTTGTTCTGTCTGGAAGTTGGCAGTCGGGATGTTGGCATTAGGGAACCTGGCTGTAGGGATTTTGTCCGACACCCCAGTCAGACACCTACCTGATGGTATCGCTTGCTGGATAAGTATCTGCCTGTTTTTCTCAGCATTGAGGACCCCATTAATCCTGACTAAATCTGCAACTCCATTTGCAGAAATGCAGGCCCAAACTTGCAAGGAACCTCCAACATGCTTCACTGCCTGCACACACACACATTATTGTACCTCATTAAATACCTCTCTCCAGCCCTTCGCCAAACAAACTGTTTCCTGCTTCCTGCTACAGCCAAATATTAAAAATTTTAACTCATTAGTCCAGAGCACCTGCTGCTATTTTTCTGCACCCCAGTTTCTATGTCTTTGTGCATAGTTGAGTCACTTAGCCGTGTTTACATGTCAGAGTTATGGCTTTTGGCCGCAATTCTTCCATGAAGACCACTTATGACCTGACTTCTCCAGACAGTAGATGGGTGTACCTGGGTCCTACTGGTTTCCGGCAGTTCTTTCCAGGTTGGCACAGCTTTACATCTTCAGATTTTGAAGGGAATTAAGCATGATGTATCTTTCATCTGCTGCATTAAGTTTCCTTGGCCATCCACTGTGTCTATGGTCCTCAACATTGCCCATTTCTTTGTGCTTCTTCAAAATCGCTTGAACAGCACATCTTGAAACCTTTCTTTGAAATCTCTGCCTGAGAGAGACCTTGCTGATACAGTATAACGACCTGGTTTCTTGTTGCTCAGTCTTGCCGCAGTGTATGACCTGTGAAATAAAAGTGTCTTCCACAACCTCAAATTAGTAGCAGAGTTTGGCTGTTCCTCACCCAGCTTTAAGCCATTAAAATAATGCCACAGCTGTTTCTGTTTCAGTTAATGACTGCGTTTCAACCTACATATGAAATTGATGATCCTTAGCACCTGCTTGGTATAATTAGTTAATCATACACTCGATTCTGATCCTACAAAATCTTCCAAGTGTACAAAGTGTGCAAGTGTAAGAATTGATGCTGGTTTGAAGTCAAAGGGTAATCACACCTAATATTGATTTGATTTAGATTTTTCTTCTGTTCACTCACTTTGCATTTTCTAAATTGATAAAAATAGACAACTAAAAATATATTTTTGATAGAATTCTTAATTTACAGCATTTCTTCCTGCCTAACCATTGAACAGTATATACAGTATACAGTGTATATATAGAGTATATAAATAACGAGTACGTATATATATATATATATAAGTGAGACAGATGTCTTTTGCATGTCTTTCCCAGAGTTCCTTGCAGCATATGGGGAATGTAGCACAGGAGCTCTGTGATGCAGTCCTTTGAATTACTTTGATGTGCAAATGGCTTCTGCAATAATAAAAGTAATTAGCCATAGTGTGGAGGCTTTTTATCTCACGATTTGCCCTCCCACAACCCAGGTAAGCACTGATTTTCCCTATGGGTCCAAGCATCCACTGCAACTGGTCATGCCTAGTTCCTTGTTGATGAGGGTCCAATAAACCCAAAACAGTGCTGTCGAGGAGTGGCATTGACCAGTTGCATAAACCCATCTCTGCTAAAAAAAAAAAGCCATCTAGTATGGCATGGCATTGATTGAAGGGTTCTGTGTAAAAACAGACCCAGGATGCAAAAAAGTGATACAGATGTAATTTGCATGTCTTACCCAGAGCTCCCTGCTGCATATGGGGAATGTAGCACAGGGGCTCTGGGATACAGTTCTTTGAAACAGCAAATGGCTTCTGCAATAATAAACTTTATATACAGTTGTGTTCAAAATTATTCAACCCCCAATGCTGTAAAGGGTTTTAGGGAATTTAGTGTACATTTGTAATTGTATTCAGAATGAAATCCTACAAGGACTTTTTAAAGAACCATATGCAACTAAAATGACATCAATTGGTTTTGTAATACAGTAGTAAATGTTTCTTTTGTGAATTCTTCATTGACACAATTATTCAACCCCTTAAAGACTACCACTCTGAAGAACAGAGGTTCATTCAAGTGTTTTCAATCAGGTATTGAAAACACCTGTGGATGTCACGGAGCAGCAATAAAGCATAATAAGCACCAATTAGGCAGCTTTAAAATGACTGTGATACTCAGCTCCTTCTAGACATTTACTGGTGTGGTTACAAACATGGTGAAGTCAAGAGAATGGTCCAGGAAGACAAGAGAAGAGGTGATTACTCTTCACAGGAAGGGCAATGGCTATAAGAAGATTGCAAAGATGTTAAACATACCAAGAGAGACCATAGGAAGCATCATTTGCAAATTGAAGGCAAAGGGCACTGTTGAAACGCTACCTGGTCGTGGCAGAAAGAAGATGCTGACTTCGACTGCTGTGCGCTACCTGAAGCGTAGAGTGGAGAAAAGTCCCCGTGTGACTGCTGAGGAACTGAGAAAAGATTTGTCAGATGTGGGTACTGAAGTTTCAGCTCAGACAATACGGCGCACACTGCGTAATGAAGGCCTCCATGCCAGAACTCCCAGGCGCACCCCCTTGCTGTCTCCAAAGAATAAGAAGAGTCGACTGCAATATGCCAAAAGTCATGTGGACAAACCACAGATGTTTTGGGATAGTGTTCTGTGGACTGATGAAACAAAATTAGAACTGTTTGGGCCCATGGATCAACGCTATGTTTGGAGGAGGAAGAACAAGGCCTATGAAGAAAAGAACACCTTGCCTACTGTGAAGCATGGTGGGGGGTCATTCATGCTTTGGGGCTGTTTTGCTTCTGCAGGTACAGGGAAGCTTCAGCGTGTGCAAGGTACCATGAATTCTCTTCAGTACCAGGAGATATTGGATGACAATGTGATGCAGTCCGTCATAAACCTGAGGCTTGGGAGACGTTGGACCTTTCAACAGGACAATGATCCCAAGCATACCTCCAAGTCCACTAGAGCATGGTTGCAGATTAAAGGCTGGAACATTTTGGAGTGGCCATCGCAGTCACCTGACTTAAATCCGATTGAGAACCTCTGGTGGGACTTAAAGAAAGCAGTTGCAGTGCGCAAGCCTAAGAATGTGACTGAACTGGAGGCTTTTGCCCATGACGAATGGGCGAAGATACCCGTAGATCGCTGCAAGACACTTGTGTCAAGCTATGCTTCACGTTTAAAAGCTGTTATAACTGTAAAAGGATGTTGTTAAGTACTAAGATTGAATGTCACTTGGGGGTT
The DNA here is from genome assembly GCA_009667805.1 of Leptobrachium leishanense. NCBI lineage: Eukaryota > Metazoa > Chordata > Amphibia > Anura > Megophryidae > Leptobrachium > Leptobrachium leishanense. The sequence continues at coordinate 67,860,908 of CM019069.1, read as the reverse complement.
GAATAAAACTGATAATGATGTGAGCACAGAAAAGACATTTGTGGTTATTTCATTATAAATGTTATCTTATATTTGTCTGACCTACACGTGCCTCTTTGATTTAATTGTAAGCAAGATGACTGAATGATCAAAATCAATGTCAAACTGGCCAAAACACTCAATTTCAGTGGGGGTTGAATAATTTTGAACACAACTGTATATAGATATATACACATACATACAAATACTGATAATGGACCCTAAGATGTAAAACAAGTTACAACACCATTTTTTTGTCAAGCTAAAATTATGATAATTGCAATTGAGAAGTATGTGAATACCAGTGGTTATTGGTGATTACTCTCCAGGGCAGTTTAGCGTTTTTTATTGGTCGATCTACATTACAATACAGAATAATTGGCTGTTTACTATGCATTTCTATCACCAAGTGTATAGCAGTCTATAGTGCTGCAGTGCAGACAAATAATCTCTATGAGAACAGAATTCTGATGGCACAAAGCTGCCTATTCGTTGTGACATTTTACGGCAATTAAGTTGTTGTAGCAAAGCCCTACAGGGACAATTCTGTTGTGGCATCTAAACATGTTTACTGCAGATAGATGGGTCCATTATACTTGCCATGCCGTCTACAATAAGATACAGATCAAAACAGTACTATGCCAAAACAGGCTTCAGGCAAGGTAGAAAAGTAAACGCTTCTAAATTCAGGCCTAAATAAATGATTGCACCCTTGTAAAAGTTTAGATCCATGCTTGAAATTAGTTCCAGCTTTTTTTATTCAGCTTTTGTATTAAAGCCTGATAAAGCGATTTTTCGGGAATTTTCATATTGACTCGAAGCATGTATTTACTGTGAACTTGTTTTATTAGTATGTATTATATATGAATAGACACATGATTTTATTTAGAAAAGGCCAAGGAAATCAATATGTTGTGTTTGTAGGGAGCAATCCTTTTTCTAAAACATCCCGTATGTATTAAAATATGTGGAATTTTAATTAAAAAATAATAAAAAAAAACCCAGAAAATAATTATTATATATGTTGTTACTATACATCCACTTGCTTCACATTAGTTGCAGGGAGTTCTGCCCAGGTGTGGAATTAGATCAGTTAATAAAAATCCTGAGACATTATTAACGACTCCTATATAAAGTATAGGGGCCTTTAATATACAGTACTAGGTGCTAATGCCATGTTGCAAGCAAAGTTTCTGGCTTGGTCAGAAAAGTGGCTTGCGTCACGCAATGGACAAGTAATGGATGGACCCATTATGTATTGCCTTAGTACGGATTTTCCCAAACATGTCCTCAGGAGTCAGGACCCTCTGACAGGCCATATTTTAAGAATCACCTTGGGGAAAAGCAGACTGAATCCTGCAGTCACTGATCAGCAAATCATATCACCTGTGCTTTGCTTCAGATATCTGTCATCAAGTTCTGAGGACAGGTTGGGAAACACAGACTTAGTTGCTCAGTTGGAATTAGACCTCTAGTTTAGCTATCAGCAGTGTAACAGGAACTGGGGGAGAATGATCTCAGGTTTGAGGACCAAAATCGAGCCTTGTACAGTGTCTGTCCCTTCTAACTCCTGTTAGCTCTCCCCAAACACCAGACACAACTTATTGCAGAAAAGAATAATAGGGCCCTATTACAATCTGGGCATTAAAACGCGGGCGCAAGGGAGGAAAAACTGCGCCTGCAGTTTTCCCCCTTGCGCCCACTTTTTAACGCCAGATTACAATGCAGGCGCAAAAAAATGCTGCCTGCATTGTAGCGCCCGTTAAAAATCAGGATGCTCGCGGGAGCGCAGCCGCGAGCATCCACTCGCTGGAGTCCATAGGACTCCATTGAGTTCCTCTCTGCCGGTCACGTGACCGATCCGGCCGGTCAGCGTAGGGATACACAGGGAGAGACAGGGGGGACTTTTTCCCCCTGTCTTTCCCTGCTCCCACCGGCCAGAGGAGGCGACTGGAGCCGCGGTCCTCACCGCGGGACAGAGGGTGAGTATAGGTTGTTTTTTTTACTTTTTTAAGCTGGTGTTAACGGATTCTGCACCAGCGGAATCAGTTAACACCAGATCCTGGCTCTGGTTAACTTTTCGTTGGCCAGAGCCAAGCGTTAATCAGCGCTGGGACATTGTAATACCAGCACTGATTAACACTTTGCGCTCCCCATGTTAAGTATAGGGAGCGCAAAGTGCAGTGACCTCGCACTGAGAAGCGCAAGGTCCCAAACGCAAACGGGTTTTTTAAACTGTTTGCGTTTGTATTGTAATATGCCCTGAACACCGCAGCTAACGGTAGTGCTCACGCAGGTGAGCGCTACCGTTAGCCTGCAGAGTGTAATAGGGCCCATAGTTTATTATTGGAAATGGGGACTTTATATAGGCAACAGGGAGGGTGGAGGTTAAATGACACAATCAACACGGCACACTGTCTACACCAGGTGGAATGAGAATCTCTTCAGAAGATATAGAAACCTGATCAGTATACAACAGACAGGATAAGCACATTATCAAATCAATCAAAGGACAAACTATCACAGGTAGGGACAGACAACACTAACAATAGTTCTAAATTGGTTTACTCACACAAGCCAAACTCGTAAATAGGGATGGGCTGCCGGTTCGAATCGGTTCGAAGTTCGATTCATAAATCGACTGTTCGAAAATTTGCGAACTTCGAACTTTTCGGGACGTTTGAGGAAAGTTGGAAAAAATAAGTCAAAAAAATTCAAAAAAATGCTTAAACGATCCCAAAAAAATCTAAAAATAAAGACACTCTTTACTGCAGAATATAATAATAAATGGTTTATTAGATATTTAATTAAAACGGGAATATTTCCCACTCATTGTTGGTCAAACATTTCCCACTCATTGGTGGTAAAACATTTCCCATGGCTTCAAATCGCGTTTAAACATGAGCAAAAGCGGTAAAAATGAGCTCAGCGCACAGTGGTGAAATGGCTCAGCACTCAGCAGTGAAAGGGTTAAAACTTTTTTTTTTCTTACGTTTTTTTCATTGTTTCCTGTCCCCCAGTGCACTACCCAGACCCCAATACACCTTTTATGGCCAATATCTTGCATATATGCTCTCTTGGAGGGGACCTTAATTTTCAAACGTTTGAGCCCCATTGACTTGCATTGTGTTCGCATTGTGTTTGAGTTCACTGTCGAACTTTTTCGGGTGTTCGAGTTCGAATGCAAACTGAACACGGGGGTGTTTAGCCCATCACTACTTGTAAGCACAAACAGTTTGAAGACACCAATACATATAACAACATTAACACTTATATGCTAACGTATGCCCACTGTCTGTTAGTCTTGACTTTGCGACACTGGTCTGCAGTCCCTTGGCAGGAGGCCAACATTCACACTTCTCCAAGGGGCATAGAGACTGTATATAGTGTGGGAAAGGAAGAGACCTCAGACAAGTATCATGAAAGGTGACGGTACAAAGGGTGATATGTCAGGATAGTGTCACCCAGCATGCAGACAATACCCAGTGTGGGGACATCATACACATGCCCAATGAAACCCCTAATCTGACAGGTTGGTCCTCAGGGTGGCCACCAGTACTATTTCTGAAAAAAGAATGAGAACAATGACAATACTTAGAAGTACTTAAACCAGAGGGATAAGAGAAAGATCATCATACAAATACAAGCCAGAGGTCAGTACACAAAATCAGTATAATAAATAACCATACAGGGAGTATAGCGCAAAGCCAAAATTCAGATACTAAAGCCAGGGTCAGAACACAGAATCAATATAATCTAAACAGGGACAAAAGCAGGAATCAGAATCAAGATTTTTTAGCCGGGGTCAAAAACAAAGGATCACAGAAATACAGGAACGTGCTGAGGGGTATATAGAATACCACGACAGGGCTCAGAGCTCTGTCAGTTACTGCTATTTAAAGGCCTCCTAGGTCTCTGACCAGATGCAGTAGTCCCAGAAGCCAGATTGCCAGAATGGCGCCCTCTCTTAGGAAAACTCACTGCAGGACCACCAGCTGGCATGACAGGCTGGAGCTTCAGTTACCAGCAGCTTCTCCAGTCTTAAGAAAATAAACCTGGAACAACTGACAAAACTAAGAGAAGACAAAGTGGAGCTGCAATAGTTTTTATAGTTGTTGATCAAGGAAGCCACTGGCTTTGACTCCTTCACAGATCTGTTAGAAGAGGTGCAAACATGAAGGATGTGCTCCTGTTCAGTGAGACCCACAAATCGTCTGTGGTAAATAAATTATAGAACATCAGAGGTTATTTGTGGGCTTCTGCAGTTGTGAGTAATGCGTTCCTATTTATTTGTTTGGTACGCAGCAGTTTATTTGTGTTTGTTGTATTGATGTTTTGTCTATCTCCTGCCTGCATTCAATTCATTATTAAGGTGAAGATTTTGAATTTCATTTTTAAATACTTAGTTAATATAGTTCTTTACTTTCATAACACACAAGGTTGTGGCTTGTGTTAACAGATATTTGCTGAAGCATGTAGCAATGTTGGATGATCTTCAAAGCCCTTTGTCTCATTGTTAAGCCCAGGATTTAATATGACACTGAGCCAATGCAATCAAAATGTTGAAAATCATTGTGGCTTGGTCTTCATTTAAAGGGAACCTGTAGACTAGTACAAAAATAAAAACTGCATTTCCCTGTTTGGAATTTAGAGCTTGATTCAATTCAGTTCGATCGCTGAAATCTACTGCTTTTTGGACTACGATTTGGTCACTTTTTGATTCAGGAGGTTAGATTAAGCGTACACCGGCATTTCTATTCCTGTTATATTGTTACCTCATTTATCTGCATTCGAGCCTATACTTAATGAAAATTTCGACTTTAGCAGTTCAAGTCGGTAAACCAAATTTGGAAAAATCACAATTTGGTCAAATGTTTTTCTAAATGGCTCTTTGGGCAGGGAGAGAGGGAAAGTCACACGGAAACCCTAATTTTTAATATTTGTCTTGGCTTAGCACTAACAACTTAAATACCTAACCCTAAAAATTACCTTAACTGTAAAGGCAACCCTAACCCTTAGGCTGGTGCCAGATGAACGCGCTGTGTGCGCCTGTACTCACGTGCATTCTGACGCCCGTTGTAGTAGCTTTGTGACGTTTCGACTGGGCCGGCCACATGCTATAGTGAATTGCACACACTGCAGCAGACGTGCTGAAAGCCTCCCTGTCGAACGAGCGTTGTAGCGTTTCGACGGGGAGGCTTTCAGCATTTCTGCTATAGCACGCACAATTCCATGGGGTGATCCAGCCTTGTAGCGCTGAGTGCACTAACTGCGCTCAGCAAGGTGGTCACACGGACGTCAGAGTGGAAGGAACGTCCACTCTCATGGATGTTTCTTCAGGTCTGAAAAACGCTCATCTGACATTGGCCTTAAGGTCCTGGACACCAGCAGTTACTTTTATGCTTGGGATTACTAAAGGGAGTTAGCCATAGACCATTATGGACAGAAAACCTTTTTTACTGGGCTAGTACCGGCCTGATTTTTATCAAAAGGGGTCATGTTATGGAATTCGGCTGTGGTCATAATTTGCATGTTGGAATAACTCAATTTAAGCTATCAATGCCACTCAAATGATAGACCCACCATTGTTAGGCATGGTATCATAATCAAATTTAGCTAGAAATGCCACTCTATTTCCTCTTTATCTACACAAAGTAGATATCGTAGTTAAAGTACACCATATAAATAAAAAATATAAAAAGGCTTATAAGAACCCAAGACCCGAAGAACCAGTAACCGCGGGGAAGGAAAGAGCGAAAAAGGTGGTCTCCAAATCTCATTGCTGACTATGAGCACACAGATTATGCCACGCAGATTATTTTATGCTACCGGTAAAAAGTCTCCTTATTTATTAAATTTTTCGGATTTATTCTTTTAAGCATTTTTCGCGATTCTTTCCCCAAATTTTTTTTCTGACTTTTCTTAAATAGCGTTTTTTTTTAATGTAACAGACCTTTTTATTATTATTCATAGAACCTTATATGTTAATTCCAGACATTTTCACTCCATAGTTTTTTTTGCAAACAGCATTTCAAATTTGCCACTTTCAAACTATTTTTTTTTTTTTTACACGTCCGGAGGCTTTTTGGCTTTTTTATGCGGATGGTCGGCGCTGTATTCGTCGGCTCGTCGGCTGCGTTTAGCGGCTGTCTGTCGGGTTTGCGGTGGCTGTCCGGTGGCTTTGCAACATGTGCTTGGCAGGTTGGTGGTGGCGGGCGACGGGTTTGCAGCGGCGAGCGGAAGGGTGGCGGCGACGGCCTGCAGGTTGGCAGCTGATTCGCTGCACTTCGGGGACCCTGCGGTGAAAGCTGAATTCACCGCAGGGTCAGTAGATCTGACTCGCTGAACTGTGGCGAATCAGAGAGCACCGAAATGTCGGTGACATATCGGTGCTTTCTGAATAACTCTGTAAGTTCAGTATTTCTGCATCCAAAACATTGGGTGTTGGGACTGTGTGTGTGTTTTCAAACCATCATAGTCTCTTTCTATTCATGGTCAGATTAACATACAGCTACTTGAGCTGAAGATGAAGGTCGCATGGCCTACAATAATATTTCAGTACCCAATACATTCAGGTTTGAGCACAATGAAAAAGACACAGTGGGGAGACAAAATAATAGAACCAGGACACAAATAGGACAATGGCCCGATAGAGAGTGAAATGGGATATGAAGATGGTGCATGGGGGGGGGGTGAGAAGAATAAGGCAAAGAACCACCAAAATCTTTATCTCCAGACCTATTAAGAACTTGTTCAAACACTGTTCACTTCTATAAATTAGGTTTGGAAAAAGTTGAGCCATACTTGTAGTATCCACATTTGTAACAGAATTCTTTTTTATTGGGCACTGAGTTTTAGGAAATCGATAATGACCTTTATATACATATAAGCGTTTATATACATAGCGTTTGCAAAAGATAATGGCTGAATGACATCCACACCTCCTCTATATGGGCTGTATTCCTGTATTCGCTCATCAGGTGTCTCTATGAATGGTCCTCAGTGTCTCGAAATAGCTGGTTTTTGCTGCATGTCTGACAGAGCTGCTAAGCTTGGAAGACAAATATAATATGACGCAGAGCCCGGGAACTGATTTCACATCTATCCAGGATACTGATGGCAATTACCTTAATAAATGTCACCATTTCTCCATTGCTAGACGGCCAGCAGGACGTGAAAGCTGTATCGGCTCTGTCTGCGTATCCAGATCCTCCTGAATCATGACCAGATAATAAACACTTTACACTGCTGGCATGCTTCCTCTAAGGGCTATTTTTTTTTTTTTTTACTATGCCAGCATTAATTGTACCTGTACTTGGAGTCCCCTGGGAACCGTTCTGCTAATATTCATGTAAGTAGGACAAAGATTGAGCCAAAGATGAGCAGATTGTAAGGCGAAAGTAATAACATTATGACTGTATGTTAAGAGAATGTTTGTGATGCCAGGAAAGTTCCTGCACGCAAAACATCTGAGCGCTGGAATGTCTAGGCAGGAATCAAAGTCTTCCTTCTCCTCCCTGGGAAATTCATATCAAAAATGAATGTTCCTCCACTAAAACATTTCCAGGAAGATAAATGCAGGCTGTGTTAAGAACGACAAGTTGACAGATGATCAATGAGCAGACAGTCAGTCATACAACCCTCAGAAATACAGGAAGACATATTACAGTTAACTGGGATTTAAATTGACAAATGTTTCTGAGTAAAACGCGTTGCACTTACTGTGCCCTCTGCCCATTCTAATAATTATATTACAATAGTGTGTTGATCAATACTGTCGAGCTGCAGGAGAAGTATGGCTTCATAACTTCCCTGGTCTTAGTATGGCAGTTCATTCTTTTCAGTCCTCACAACAAATTTATATTGGTGTTGTAAATCAGATTCACCTATTTTCTTCATGGGTTTCATTTTTAAACCCCTGCTCTTCTAGTAATGTCCTTTTAGGCCAGGGTCACACGAGCGTGACGGGAACGTCCGTAAGAACCAACGGTCTTTCTGCTCGGACGCCCATGTGACCACCTCACTGAGTGCCCATTAGTGAGTGTGGGAATCTGTGTGTCTAAAACCATGGGCACATTGGGCAGTAATCGTGATGCATGGCAGAATTGAATCGTTGACATGATAATCGTAATCGAATGGAATGGAATTGCGAGACCAGTGGAGATGCGCAGCCCTAGTAACTTGTGGTTTTGACTCCATTACGCATTGGTGCTGCACTGCTAAAATTCTTATGTTTTGACTTTCTGGACATTTACATGAAAAAGTCTACAAATTCTATTAGATAAACTGTAACAAGCTGAAAGTCACAATTAGAGCAAATTGGGTCAACATTCTACAAGTCCATTTTATCAGGTACCTAGACTTGAATCTGCTTTCAGTAAAAGGGTTCTCTCTTTCTATGATGTCCTGGTTGGCAGCCATTGGGGCTACTGTGTGCGTCCTACTGTTGTACATTCCAGTACTTGTTTATGAGAGCAGTGCAGAACTCAACCCATGTGCAGATTGATGGCACAACACCATCATAACTTTACTTGCAGCTGCACCTGATGTGAATTTTATCTCTGTCCTGTAGCAGCAAAAAAGAGGGATGTACAAGTGAAGTAATTCACCTCCTCTGATACTTGCCAACCACAGGGGGGAAGAACATTCAAACTTTTCATCTGGGGCAATTCACTGCCGCTAGTTGTCAGGCTCGCGCCACGAAGGAGCCATGGCACAGCCTCTGTGTTGTGATATATAATCCCAAGCGCTGGGGATAAGCAGGCACACAGACACTGGAGGCAGTATATGTACAATAAGGCTGTATTGAAGAATAGTTCACAGCAAGAAGTCCAGCACAGCACAAACAGTAACACAGAAAATAGGCAAGTGGATGGTGGACCACGTAGTCTCTCTCCAGATCCGCTTGAGGAGAAGCAGGAGCCTTTAGGCAAATGTACCTTGATAGAAGGTTGGTCTCCTTGGAGAGAGCTGGAGGGCTGGAAGCCACTAGAGTGTCTCTGAACCCACTGGATAGTGGGCCACGCAGTGGATCTTCCAGCAAGCAGGACCCAGGTAATGCAGACACAGCAAGGATGCACGGCAGAGCAAAATAAATCTGGAGACATACAATGACAAGAGGGAGCTCTCAAGACCTCTGGACACAGGAAGGGACAAACACAAAATGAAAGAGCAAAGGGGAGGAGGGTGTGGTCTGGTTTTATGCAAAACCTCAGGTTCAGACACAGAGTTAACCCTTAGGTGGGAAGCAGGTAATGAGAGCAAGTGACCCAGGCTGACCATAGCAGACTCTCAGGGCTGAGGCATGACACTAGTAAAGAGTATTGATAATCATCCCAACCGCGTTCCTCAAGTGCCCCTAAATAGGTCTGGTTTTAAGAATCACCTTGGGGAAATGCAGACTGAATCCTGCAATCACTGAGCAGCAAATCTTATGCCCCATGCTGTGCTTCAGATATCTGGAAAACGTGGCCTGTTAGGTGTACTTGAGGACTGCGGTTGGGAACCAGCGATCTATGGTATTGACTGAATTACGGTGTGTCTGGGCACACCATGCACACCCTGTGTGCACACCTATGATAAAATTGTTCATTTGTGTTTCAATGCTACAACATGCATTTTTTAAAAAAAAAGATAGGACAGTCACACAAGGCTTATCATCAGTGGGAGTGTTTAGTAGAGGAGCAGCACTGTTTCGTTCCCATCCCTAGAACCTTTCTCAAACCTTGAGTGGCTTGAGAAAGACCGTAGGAATAGGACCGAAATGTTGCTGCTTCTATAATAAATGCTCCCACTGATGATCAACCTTGTGTGGCCAGTCCTTCTTCATTTCCTGCTGTCCACATTAGGGTTGGTGACCCTGATCTGTTGGAACCTCGGCTGGTGCAGTATTCATATTAATACATGTTTGTTTCACATTTGCTTTTCTATATGTTTTTCTGTGCTATATTTTTATTGCCCTGTCCTTGAGACTAGTAGTTTGGGATTCCTGCATGCAAACATAAGAAAAATTTAATAGATATATCGAAGACAATATTCACTAGATTATTTTGTTGAGTTTCTACTAAGCGACTTTTACATATTGGTGGTGATATTATTTCCATTTTTTTAATCTTCTTTCTTCCTTCTCACATGCTGTTATATGATATTAGATCGCAGATGTTGATCAGATCAGATGGATGTAAAAATTCTGGAGTGTTTACAAACTTTTCTTTCACTGTCGTAGATCAACTTAGTGACCTTCCACATGCCATAATATTTCCTCTAAACCCTCCCTGATGGGAGAACATATTCTGCATGACCATGAAGTGTCGTCCTCATTAATTTCGATGTGCACTGCTTGTTTGTCATTTGACTTGGGGAGAGACACAGTAAGTTTTCTCGTTGTATGCGTGCGACTGCCAGCAATCAATAAAGCGCTTCCAGTCATTTTCGATTGGGTTTCTGGCTGCTAACTTATGAGCCCTTTATGAAAGAGAAAAAGGAGAAAAAAAATTGTTGAAATCATCTTGGAATAATATCTGGGAAATCCTGTGTGTGTGAGAGAGAGGACACATATTGATTCCATAATGTTATTCTTCTAGCAAAGACATTTGACAGATACACTTTTAAATATACCCATTTTTTGGAAGGTTTCAAAACTCACCAAAAAAGAAACATCTCCTTTTTCAGTATACTGCTTTTTAAAAATAATTTAGTAAAATCCAAATAAACTCTGCAGATCTTTATTAGAAAGGTGTTTTCCCATGCTTTTTTAATGAACCATAGACAATTCATGCACATGCACCTATGGGAAGGTCATTAAGACACTAAGGGCTACATTCTATAGTTGTCGATAAGCTACCTACAGGAATCATTACACATAACGTCTCCTGTAGTTAGCTTATCAACAGGAAACTCAATTCCATTCGAGTCACAAGCTGAGCTTATGGTTCGAATGTAACATTTCCTTGCTACTGTAAATTACTGGCTCCTATACTTATAATAGGAGACGTTAATTTTCACCTCCGCATGAAAGCAAAGATTTACAAAGTAGCCTGTGCTTCCACTCGGGAGACGTTATTTCACTGTGAACGAACATCTCCTTAAAGCTTGTGTTAAGTGATTTTGCATTTGCAGTGAAAATGGTGGCCTGATCCGTCACTGCTTCTCACCGGGAGCTGAGTGAGACTGAGAATTTATAGTTCCTAGTCTCCCTCTGCGATTCATCCACAGCGCTGCGTGATTTTGTATGCTGCCAGGACGCGTAAGGATCCATGGAGTTCTATGGACTCCAGGAGTCGATACTTGCGGCAGCGCACTGCACCGCTGCCGGTATCAGTCAGCTTTGCACTTCATTCCAGAGCCAGGTGCTAATAAAACGCCTACCCCAGAATAGGTCGGTAAAATGGAGACAGTAAGGAAAAGCTGCAGGTGCAGGTTTTCCAGATTACCATCTCCATTTTACTGACAATTACCAAATATAGCCCTAAGGGGCTATTCCAAGGTTGGTGTAAACTTAATCAGAGCTGTTGTAAACTTAACAACCTACAGACTATAATGATTCTGGTTAGTTTACTTTTTTTTTATTGTAATAAGATTTTACTGAAAGTTTTTCGCATACATAACAATAAAGTGAATGCACGGTTGCATGTTCAAGCAGACACAAAGTGCATGAAACATAGATGTCAGGTAATAAAGTGAATATTCTACAAAGCGTCTTTTGCAACAACTTAAACATATGGAAACATAGATAACACAGATTTAACAAAAAGTGTGGGGGGTACAACTTGTGACAAGGGAGTGGAAGGGGGGGTGGCCAATCATTTGTTATTCAGTTGCGATTAGGGGGGCTCCACTGGATTGTGAGGGGGCAGTCTGGTTTGGACCAGTAAAACCAACGCCGTAAGTGTTTGGCGGTAGTGCCGGAGGATTGGTGCATCAGATCCTCTATGTCTCTGGTACGCTGGGCTTCGTTCAACCATTCGCGAAAAGTGGGGGCTAGCGGGGATTTCCAATGTCTGAGTATCACTGCCTTGGCGGCATTCAGTAGACGAATATCAAGGGAATTTCTGTAGGTGTCCACTGATAATGGCGTATGGTGGAGCAGCATTGCTGCTGGGGTGTAGGAGGGTGGGGAATCATAGATTTTGCTGATGGCGTCATGAACCAGTGTCCAGAAGGGTTGCAACACTGGGCATGACCACCAAACATGCAGTAGGTCAGCACGCTGTGCTGCACATCTCCAGCAGGAAGCGTCTATCGCGGCCGAGTATGTAGCAATAGAGGAGGGCGCCCTATACCATCTCGACAGCAGCTTATAGGCCGTTTCTTGTGCACGAGTAGCAGTAGAATACCGGGTAGCAAGCGGGAACATCTGAGTCCACTCTTCCTCTGTGAATGTTTGGTGGAGGTCTATTTCCCATTTCACCACATATGAGGGAGTGGAAGGAGAGAGGTTTTGCAAAATTCCATACAGAGTCGAGATGCCGTGTTGGGGAAGGGTCTTACGGGTGACCACTTGTTCAAATGTGGTCAGGGGGCGAGTGTACTTGCCCAGTGGGGCCAGGGAGCGGAGGTAGGTTATGAGGCAGTGCATGTGAAAGGTCGTAAGGAATGAGTCAGGGTGAGTCAACGGTATGTCTTTTGGGGCTTTTGGTTGGTCACCAGTAATGTACAGACCAGGTAGGGGGTTCTGCGGCACGGCCGTGTCAGTGCGAGGCAGTAATCGTGGTGAAAAGGCCGGCAAGTGACTGAGAGGGAGAAGTGGAGAAGGCCAGGGGGCCAGTTGCGTGGACTTCTGCAGCCGACGCCAGATGCTCAATGTAACTGAAACTGTCGGGTATTGAGGAATGTCAGTGAGGGCAGCGGTGCCTAAAAGCCAAGGGAGGGAGGAGAGCGAGTGGCCCGCCAGTTCATGCTCTAAGGCCACCCATTGTTTACCAGAGGTACCCAAGCTCCACTCCACCAGGCGCAGGAGGTGGACAGCATGATAATAGCATTGCAGGTGTGGCATAGCCAGGCCGCCACGAGAGCGAGGTGCCGTCAGCAACGCCACGCGTATTCTCGGCCGACTCCCGGCCCAGGCATATTTAATGAAGAGAGATTGTAAGGAGCGAAAAAAGGCAGAGGGGACACGTATCGGCAAGGTTTGCAGTAAATAAAGGACTCTTGGGAGAACATTCATTTTTAGGACATTTATGTGCCCAAACCACGTAATATGGCCCATCGAGCAAGGTCCTTTTCCAGGATCCTAAGCAGGGGGATGAAATTTGCAGCATAGAGATTTGATACTGCTGGGGTGAGGTGGACTCCGAGATACTTAAGAGAGGATGTACACCAACGAAAGGGGAATGTGGATTGAATGTGTGTGCTAAGGGGGGCAGGTAATGAAATATTCAGAATTTCCGATTTTGTCATGTTAATTTTATAGTTACTTAGCGAGCCATATTCGCGGAGTAATACAATGAGTGAAGGTAGGGAAACCTGGGGCTGCTGTATAAAAAATAGCAGGTTGTCTATGCGGGCAGTAGGGGAGTCATATAGCGCAGTTATCCAGCTCAGGGCATTGGGGCCAAACCCTATATGGCGTAGAGTCTGAAATAAGAAAAAAGGTGTCATCTGCGCTCGTTTCTATGTGTTCCATGTACAACAAAACTGAGGTTTTGCTGATGGCGTCATGAACCAGTGTCCAGAAGGGTTGCAACACTGGACATGACCACCAAACATGCAGTAGGTCAGCACG